>JAYJMB010034508.1:0-34770 GCA_036873735.1 Pouteria campechiana
TATATTTAGGAATCAAATAGGTGCAAAAGATGAAGTATTAGGAGAATAAAATATGACATTTTGCATTCTCATCAGACGCTGACTTGGAGAAGTGGAGTAGGAACCCTAGAAGGGTCGAACCGCTATAAAAATTCTATATATATGCTACAAGCTATTCTTCATCTTACTTTAAGTACATATCTTAAGTTATTGGCCAAAATTTTTAAACGCTCAATTTACTCCCCCCCCCTGAGCTACCATCCAGTTAGGGACAAACAAGTGATATTAGAGTAGGCTTCACTAGTTAACTTTCAATTACCAGTATATTAACATGTTATGAGATTCAAATGGCCATTATGTTCCACAACACATTTGCAGAAGGACAATCCACTTCTAGACCTCTACTTTTTAATGGAACCAATTATTGATATTGGAAGATGAGAATGCAAAATGTTTTGACTGCCACAGATTACTAGTTGTGGCTTACAGTTAAGAATAGAAAGAATGTTACAAATACAAAAGATAAATATGCACTAAAAGATATTCAAATAGTAGCATGTGATGCTAAAGCAAAGAATTGCCTCTACTGTGTACTATCTTCATCTAAATTGAAAAGATTTCTACCCTATGATTTAGTTAAGAAAATCTGGGATAAACTTCAGGTAGTACATGAAGGTACTAATCAATTAAAAGAAACTAAGATAAACATTTTAATATTAGAATATGAAGCCTGCTCCATTAAAGAATCAGAAACCATCTTTGAAATGTTTAGAGGGTTTCAGAAAATCACCAATGGACTAAAAAGCTTGGGAGAGAAATATAAAGAACCTAAGTTAGTCAAGAAAATATTAAGATCCCTACGTAGATTCGGATGCCTAAAATAACTGCTATATAAGAAGCAAAAGATCTGAGTAGAATGAAAGTAGAAGAACTCATGGGATCACTTATAACCCATGTAAGTCTTATTGAAATAAAAGGTTCCAGATGAATTCAAAGGAAAGAAAATTGCTCTACAAGCTAAAATAGAAAATGAAAAATCTTTAGAAGAATCCTCAGCAAGTGAAGATGATGAGGAAACGACAATGATAACCAGAAGATTCAGACATATGATCAGAAAGAAGAAATTTGGGAACAACTTCAAAAGCAATAACAATAGGAAGAAAAAGAAGAAGCAGATTCCAATATATTACAATTGCAACAAATCTAGACACATGAGGACACATGAGGACACATGAGATTTGATTGTCCAGAACCAGACAAAAGACAAGGAGACAAGAAGAGAAGGTATAATTCTTAATTTGATAAAAAGAATACCTGTAACAATACAAAATTTGAAAAGAAGAAGAAAACAATGGATACATGGGAAATGCTAGAAAATATGATGAAAGAAAGTTTGAGTGAAACAGAAGAAGAAAATGATGCTTAATTCAATTCACTTAACTCCAAAGAAAGGGATCGGGAGGAGAATCATAAAGAATAAGCTTCATGGCCATTCATAATGATGAGAAACTGAAACTTTTGATTTAGAAGAATTTTTATATGCATTATATTTAGAATTTAAAACTTTAAAAGCTAAACACAAGGAAATAAAAAGAGAATTAGAAAAGACAATCTGTGAATGCTCTAAGTTAAAATAAAAAAATACTCAACTCATAACTAATATTAACATAAAACTTGAGCAAACAAAAGAAGAAAATCATGCTATTAGATAAACATTAACTTCTACATTATTTAAACTAAAAACAAACAAGAAAAGTAGAAAAAATAATAGAAAGAAAATTAGCAATCTTGGAAGAAGATTAGAACCCAAACAAAATTGGATTTGGGTACCAAAAACTGTTGCTAACATTGTAAATACATCATTATCAACAGATAAGAACTTAGTAGCATCTAAAAAGTATTGGGTGCCAAAATATTCTTCTACTAACCCACCTGGACCTAATCTTAAATGGGTACCAAAAATTATAGCTTGATTTTATTATTACAGATATGCTTGAGAGCCCCAAGGAATAGCAAATGGTATTGGTAGAGTTATTGGAACAGTTACCTTTGGAGATATTGGAAATGGTAGAGTGGTTAGGATTGGTAAGATTAGCCAACCTCCCTCTATTAATATTTCAAGTGTTTTACTAGTGGAAAGATTAAAACACAATTTGTTAAGTGTTAATCAGTTTTGCGATAATGGATATAAGGTTGTGTTTAAATCACATATATGTTCTGTAATAGATAGTTCTAATTTAGTTATAGTACTTGGTAAAAGATGTGGAAATATGTATTTAGTAGATTTAAGTGATATCCAAGCCAAATGTCTTGTTGCAAATAATGAAGAGTCCTTGTTGTGGTATAGAAGATTGAGACATGTGAGCAAGTTCATGATTGAGAAACTATACAACAAAGATCTTGTTGTTGGCTTACCCAAACTGAAATTTGATCAAAATGAATTGTGTGATGCTTGGTTAAAAGGAAAGCAAGTCAGATAACCATTCAAATCAAACAAAGAAGTGTATACAACTAAACCACTTCAATTACTACACATGGATATTGTTGGACCAATCAGAACTAGAAGTCTTGGAGGGAAACATTATGCATATGTCATTGTGGATGACTACTCTAGATTCACTTTGATAATGTTTCTTACTTCTAAAGATGAGACTTTTTCATTCTTTGAAACATTTACCAAATGTGTATAGAATGAATAAGATTCTCATACGGTAGCCATAAGAAGTGATCATGGTGGAGAATTTGAAAACCAAAAACTTCACTACCTTTTCTGAAAACAAAGGAATTTTGCACACCTTCTTTGCACTAAGAACACCTCAACAAAATAGAGTAGCTGAAAGGAAATAGATCCTTGCAAGAGATGGAAAGGACAATGTTGAGTGAATATGACCTACCTTAATATTTTTGGGCTAAAGCAATGAATACTTCATGCTACATTATTAATAAAATTTTTGCTAGATCTATACTCAACAAAAGTCCATATGAATTATATTAGGGTAGAAGACCAAACATCTGTCATTCCATACTTTTGGTTACAAATATTTCATTCTTAACTATGGAAAGGAAAACTATGGCAAATTTGATAGTAAATCTTATGAAGGCATTTTCCTTGGTTATTCCATTTCTAGCAAGGCATTTAGAGTTTATAATCTAAAAAATAACATTGTAGAGGAATTTATTCATGTAAAATTTGATGAAAGTACTAACCCCTCTACAAAGATAAGTAATTTTGATAATGAGACAAGAGAACTCACAACATTTGTGGAGAAAATAATAATACAAGATATTGATAAAGATTCTTCACAATAAAAAACACATAAAGATGAAGATGAACCAGATGATGGACCATCCATCAATGAGGTAAATAATGAAGGCAACAAATTCCTTCCAAAAGATTGGAGATTCATCCATGATCATCCTAAAAACCAACTAATTGGTGATATTTATGATAAAGTAAGAACTAGATCTTCATATCATCAAATATGTGGTTATTTTGCTTTTATTTCTCAATTAGAACCAACTTTTATACATTAAGCTTTAAAAGATGAAAACTAGATTATAGCCATGTAAGAAAAATTGGATCAATTCAAACATAATAATGTATCGACACTTGTTCCTATACCCAACCATCAATCTGTTATAGGAACCAAATGGGTTTTTAGGAACAAACTAGATGAATCTGGTATAGTGATAAGAAATAAAGCAAGATTAGTAGTAAAAGGATACTGTCTAGAGGAAGGTATAGACTTTGAAGAATCATATACTCCTGTTGCTAGAATTAAAGCTATTAGAATGTTACTAGCATTTGCATCTTTCATGAATTTCAAACTTTATCAAATAGATGTTAAAAGTGCATTTCTAAATAGCTTCATAAATGAAGAAGTTTGTGTAGAACAACCTCCTAGGTTTGAAGATCCTTATGATTCAAACCATATCTTCAAACTCAAAAAAGCTCTCTATGGATTGAAACAAGCTCCTAGAGCATGGTATGAGAGATTAAGTAAACTCTTAATAGTAAAAGGATTTACAAGAGTCATAGACACTACACTCTTTATCAAGCATGACAAAAGTAATATGCTAATTGTTCAAATTTATGTGGATGATATAATATTTGGTGCAACTATGTTAAGAATTTTCTAATGTAGGGAGAATTTGAAATGAGTTTAATGAGTGAGATGAACTTCTTTCTAGGACTTCAAGTAATACAGATGAAGGAATCGTTATCCACTAAGAAAAATACACCATAGAACTACTCAAGAAATTTGAGTAGGAAAGCCATTAGCCACACCAAAGAGCACAACCATCTAAATGGATAAGGATGAAAATGGTAAATCTATCTGTTAGAAATTAGATAGAAGCATGATGGGATCTCTTTTATACTAAACTATAGGTAGACCAAATATTATATTTAGTGTATGCATGTGTGCACAAATTTAGTCAGATCTTAAAGAATCACATCTAATTGCTATTAAAAGAATATTTAGATACTCCAAATCTTAGATTATGGTATCCAAAAGTTTCAAACTTTGAATTAGTTGGGTATTCTGACTCAGATTTTGCAGGATATAAAGTAAATAAAATAAGTACTTTTTAAACATGTCAGTTTCTTGGAAGCATGATCATATCATAGTTTTCCAAAAAATAAACATTTGTAGCTTTATCAACTACTGAAGCTAAATATGTAGCTGTAGTTAGTTGTCATGCACAGATTTTATGGATGAAACAACAATTGAGTGATTATGGGTTGAAATATGCTGATACTCCTATTAGATGTGACAATACTAGTGCAATAAATCTGACAAAAAATCCACTACTACATTCAAAAACTAAACACGTAGAGGTCAGACATCACTTTATTAAATATCATGTACAAAATCATGACATCTGCTTAGAATATGTACCAACAAAAAATCAGTTAGTAGACATTTTTACAAAACCCCTTCCAAAAGATAAATTTTGTAAAATTAGAAGAGAACTTGGTGTACTAGATCCATCCGCATAAAATGCATTTTTGATCCTAATGTTTAAATGCCTAAAAAATATTCTTAAATGTTAAATAAATTGATCTAGAAGTAAACCAGATATTCTAAAATAACATTCAGAAGTATGTTAGAAGCAATTTAGAATCTCTAAACCTTTCTTAAAATGCTTTAGAAATAACTCATAAGTTCTATCAAAATACTAAGAGTTTATCAAAAATTACATAGAAGTTTTAACAAAATCTCAGAATTACTTTCACTTAACACAAAAGTTCTATAACACTTCCTCAGAACTTATGACTTATGGGTCTGATAAATCCAGAACTTCTGCTCATCAAAAACCACTTCTAATCAGAACTTCTGAGATCATTAGCACAGAAGTTCTCTTGAACTTTTGTTCTGCATAGAACTTTTGCATCTTGAATTCACTTTTGCGTAAACTTCTCAGAACTTCTGAGGTCATTAACTTAGAAGCTCTTTTTAAGTTTTGTGTCACACAGAACTTCTGATACACTACATCGAAAGTTCCATTCCCTTCAAAAACCCTAACCCCAGAACCTCTGAACTCTCACTTTAAAATTCTGCGCTTCTGTTTTAGAAAGGCGATTCAAAATCATTTCATTATCTCCATTTTTATTCCATCAACCTGCTCCCATTTTGATTCATACTAGAGATTTTCCATCCCCAGAATCTCTGAGAACTTTCTTATTTGAAACCCTAAGCCTAAAACTTCATCTATTGGCAAATGGCAAGGATGAAGAGGGTCAGTAAGGGAGCAAAGATGTCATCTTTAGATTTTGAAGAAAGGAGAAGAGAGATGATAGAAGAAGAAACATGAAGAAAAAGACAAAGAACAGAAGATTAAGTTCTTAAGGTAATCTTCAATAGCAACTCTTCTGCTTACAATAAGTTTAGCAAATACTTCAAAGGAAGAAAAATAGTAAAGGGAAGAGTATTTGATTTTGATGCTTTTGGAGAAAATGACCTAAATATACAAGTAACAAACCGGATTAAGTTCCAAGGATGGGAAAGTTTTATGAGATATAAGAATAAATCATATACTAGAATGATTTAAATCCTAGCTGCCAACTTTAATTACAATACCAGAAAGTCATGGATAGGAAAGATTGAGATAGATCTATCTCCAGAGAATATAAGAAGCACCTTCAATATTCCTAAGGTAGAAAATCAAGAAATCGATTGGCCATCAAACAGAACAAGATAGTTTTTAGATTTGGCTAAATTACAAATTAAGGATAATGTGACTTATCTACATGTCATCCATCTAAATTCAGATATTAAGCTAGCTCACATGTTGATTTTCAACAACATATATCCCAAGATAAGAGGAACTGGTTAGATTTTTGAAGAGGAAGCCAAGGTCTTGTGGGTAATGAAGCACAAGAAAAGAATAGATTTGGCTCAAATTATAGCTGATCAACTTTACTTGCTGAAGACCTCTACCAAGTACTATCTACCCTATGGGATGGTTATGAGCAAATTCATAAGGACAACTAGTATTGATCTCTCCATGGAAGATGGAGAAGACTACATGGCAAGAGAAGCAATTAATAAAGATAATTTGAAGAGAATTGGCTTGAAGTTAAAACCACAAGGATGGATCTCCTGGAAGCCAAGAAAAGAGGAAAAAGTGAGAAGAACAAAAATTGTAGAAGAAAGAAAAGACAGACAAGAAACCGTGGAAGAAGAAACAAGAGAAGAAACCATAGAAAGAAATGAGATAGGGATAGAAATAGAAGAGTCAGAAGGTATTTTGAGGGAATAAAACAACAGCAATAGCAGCAGCCACCACATCCTTCAAACCCATTAGATCTCCATCTCCCATAAGACCTATTCATCAACCATCCACACCAACCACTTCAATCCCCACTCCTCAACCCATTCCATAGCACCTAGAAAACAGACTAGAGAATATCAAAAACTTTTGTCAACTCTAGCTCTTCAGATGAACACATTTGATTAAAGACTTAATTATGCCATGCCATCCATGATCTTAAGAGCAGATAAGATTGATCAAAGGCTTGACTCTCTAAAATTGCTAGCAAAGTCATTCAAAGGTCAAACTTATCCTCCACACTCTCCTCCTCGAACTCATTTCTCTCCACCTCCAACCCATTTCTCTCCATTTCAAACAAGTTCTCCGATAACAGTGGCATCTTCCCCCACACACTCTCCACATCCATCTCTTATAATTCCAAAGGTTGCTCATCCTGAGAATGAACCTACTGAAATTGCATTTCCCTCTCCTCCAACACAACCTCCATTAGTTCCAACTATTGAAGTCTTTTCAAACCTACCTAAGGATTACCTTTCCAATCCCCATAGAGCTATTGTTAGATATAGAAAATATCCCATCATAGTACTAATTTTTGCATTCTAATTTCTTCCCCAAGGTCCATATGATGTCTTGGACTAGACTGAAAAGGATCTTTTCCTGCCAAGAGAACTTATTCCTAAACAAATTGAACAAATTCCTCCAGAATAGAATACACCTTCAATTCGTCCAAAATGGAAAAGAACTCCAACTCCTTCATAATCTCCTTTAAAACCAGCTTATGATAATCCTGACATTTTTATTGGTATCTCAAATCCAATTAGGATGACATACTCTGAGTTTAGGAACAAATCATAAATCAACTCTGAAATTGCTTAGATGTTTGTCTCACAATCTATCATTCTATCCCCTTATGAATTGTCATTCATAGAAATCACAGATCCTAACATTCTATCTAGGATTCAACTTCTTCCTGATCTACTAGTGACTCCCAAGGGTCACAAAATTCAAATTCCTGATAAAGAGTCAATACTTCAAAAATATTCAAAAAAACTTCTTCACTCACTTCCAAAGTCTAGAAAACTTAGAAGTTTATTTCCATCTCCCTCAGGTCCTCACCAATTCATTCTTATTACTAAGGAAGAGCTCTCATTTTACTCAAATGCCAATCTTCAACCAATTGCTGATAATCTTCCTCCTCCATATCCTTAGTTCTTTCACACATCTATCCAACACAAAATTAGGACAAACTATTCTTAACCATCCTCTTCACCTGAACTTACTCCACTCCCTTCTACCGAAGCCAAAACCCCTAGAAAACCTCCTGCTATTCCTAAACCAAAACCTTCAACTCAGCCATATTCTTATAAACCCAAGAGGAAGGCAAGAATTTTACCTCCAAAAGAACACAAAAGGTTCCTCTCTCTCACATCACCTTGTACCATAAAGAGTACATAGCAAGAATGAATGCCAAAACAGAAGCCCTCTTAAAAGGGACTCCTGTATCCTTTCCTAAGTTGCTAGATCCATAATTTTAAGAGCATATTGATTTTATCTATGTTTCTAATTTTGAAACCATAGCTTATAGTCATGAACCCCCATTTGCTATTCCAAAAGATTCATTTTTCATTCCACCTTCTCTACCAAAAAGGCCCAAGTCATCTCCTAAACCATCAACCTGTCAATCTAAGCCTTCTTTTCCTAAAACTTATACCAAAAATCCCAGGTCATCTCGTTGATTATGCTATAGTTACATATTCATTTTTCTCTTATCTTTGATTGCTATTTTTTTACTATAATCATTACTTTTATAATGATGTATCCTAAACTGCAATGATTATCTTTCTACTATAATATAGATGTGTAATTTTGATGTACAAAGTTTTATCATTTTAATGCAATCCCTTACTTATACCCTTTTTACTGCATTTTTTTATTATAACAAAAAGAGGGAGAAAAATAAGAGAATGTTAGAAAATTAAGAGAAGAATAAAATATTATTTCTTAAGTACACTCAGGGTACACGTACTCAAGGGAAGCTCACCCATATAGGGGGAGATCTACTAAGGAGTACATTGCTCAAATTATATATTCTGAATTTTTTTTGAAAGGTTTGTCACTCAAATGTTTTGTCATCATCAAAAAGGGAAGAATGTTAAGTCTAAGCCCTTTACTAAGCTTGATTTTGATGATGAATGAGATTAAACAACTTAGTTTTGATGATGAACAAACAAATGAGTGAAGAATTAAGGTACTAACAAATTACTTTTCAAGTGTTGTAGTATTAAATATCATTATAGTTATACTTCAAAGAAATATATATATAAAAGGAATGCTCAAATAATATGACATTCAAAAGTCACTAAAAAGTAATTTGGAACTCACTTAGAGCCTTGGCATGAAAAGCTTAGAAGTTAAGAAGAAATTAAAAATTAATCAGAAGTTATGTAGAATTAATCAAAAGTAACCAGATATAACTCAAAACTAGACCAAAAGATTATCAGAACCAACTCAGAATCAATATGTAATGATGTCGGACAACAGAAAGCCTACAGAAGTTACTTAGAAGCACTATACAAGTTAAAACATAAAATCTATTTATTATTAAAAGTTTTTCAGAAGTACAGAGCTAATATGACACTACATAGAAGCAATATAGAAGCATTGTCATGCCACACAGAAGAAATGGAGAAGCATTATCACACGGAAGCTATACAGAAAGTTTGGTTACACAGAACTAAGTCAGAAAAAACTTCAGCCATAGAGAAGTAATCCAAAAATGTAATATGATATGTAGAAGGAACCCAAAAGACATGTTAATAGATTAGAATAATGCCAGAAGAAACACAACACTACACAGAAGAAATACAAAACATGGTTATGGTGCATAGAAGCAATGTAGAAGCACCAATCCATTACACAGAAGCAACCTAGAATTATTATAAGAAGCAGAACCATGCCAGAAGAATTTTTAGATTGGCAGAAGTAAAGTAGAAACATCATCAAGAGCACAAAAGTAATGCAAAACATTATTGCACTACTCAGAAGCAAAGCAAAATCATGATATCTGATATGCTCATAATGTACCATGTTTTAATGCCTAAATTTACATGTTATGTAACTCTATTTGACATGATTTTAGTGTTTCATAACTACATTTGATGAAATATTATACTCAATGAAGTTATTTGGTTTTTCAGATAACACATCATTTCAAAAAGAAGCTGAATGTGAAGTAGCACCACTTTGATTGCATTTCTGGCACCAATGTAAACTGATATGGGACAAGTATTCAACATCAAAGTTGAAGCCGCAGAAGTTATCTTTCCAACAATTAAGAATCGTCAATTCAAAGATTAGATGAGGAAGTTATAGATGAAACAGTGAACACCTCTTTGAATGGATAGCAAGTTTGCACCACTAGTGACACTTTGAGGAATTTTTATATACATTTAATTGGAATATTCAGATCAAATAATCAACATAAAGTTGTAGATATTGTAGTTATCTAACCAATGCAAAAATATTCATATAATTTAGAGTTTATATGAGGAATTTATGATCAAAATAGTGAAAGTATCTTTTGTGGATAGCAAACCGGAGCTGCCAGCGCCCCCTCATGATATACACCACCCCACCGGACAGCAAGTGTCACTGATGGTGCCCAATTTTCACTGGCAGCACTAGATTCCATCCAAAATCTTTTGAATTATATTTTAGTTATGCTAATTTCCTATTTTAAGTATTTTTTGGGAAGTTTTTTGTGCTATTCTGGAGGGATTCTTTTGGAGAGCTACTTAGAGGAGTTTAGGGTTTTTCTTGGTAGCTACTCAGAGGAGATTTTGGGGAGAAAAGAATGAGATCTAAGTGAGTGAAAGCGATTCAAGAAGGCTATTTGCAGTATGATGTTCTTCATAAAGGGAGTATCTTTTCCTTTCTTCATGAACCAATTCCTTCTTTCTAGGGTAAAGATGTAGCCCTTTTTGATGAACCTTGTTATTTAGATTATTGATGATTTAATACAAGTTTGTATTTTTATTCATGGGTTTTATTTCAATCTTTTGATTTGTGTGATTACTGGATCACCAGTTTCATAAGTCTTATTAATTATCCATGCATGGTTAAGGTGCACACCTAATGCACATCCATGAGCTTCCTTGAATGAGAAAAGTAGAAGGTTAAGGTGTACTCCTAATGCACAACCATTCTACTTGGTTCATAGTTCTTGATCGTAATGGATTTTCACCTCAATTATGCTAGACACAATTGGTAATTGGAAAGAGTGAACGTGCCTTATTTAAACTCACACACCAAATGGTAATAATCATATCATATAAAGAACGAACCCAAGTAAGCATTGAATTAAATATCCAAATAACAATAGGAGTCATTAAGTGGTGAAATCTGAACCCTAGACCATTGTCATTTTCAATCTATCAAATATCATTCTATAGCCCTAGATTTCTTATTATCTTTTTAGTTTATTATTTTATTAGTTCAAACAAACAATCCATTTTTTTTTCAAAGTTAGTTTTAGGTCATAACTTAATTTAATTAAATTAGTTTGTCATTCTTTGTGGGATTGACCCTTGCTCACGCATACTATACTGCTATACACTTATTCACTTGTGACGTATTATAATTTGAACCATCAAGTTTTTAGCTCCATTTCCAGGGAATGGTTCTAAATTGATTTAATTAGGTTTAGTTATATTTTTTTTATTTTCTTTTCTTATAAGTTTATTGTATATAGGATTATTAATTATTTCTTTCTTTCTTTTTGCTAAGCTATGATTGTAAGGAAGAAGAACACATGGAAGAGAAGACCCCGGAGGAGGCATATGAGCTGTATGAGATGCTTGGAGCATACTCATAATAGATGAGTGTTAGAGGTAAGTCCAAAGGATTGTATGATGTGAATTCTAACACTGAGCTTCCTATGCAAATGGCAGAGCTTGCTGAGCAGATGAATATGATGTGCTCCATGATGATGAATCAGAGACAACCCATTCTTGCTGAGGTATATGCTATTTGTGGTATTTTTAGTCATTCGTACAATGCTTGTCCTTCTAAGCAGAGTTTTGTAAAATTTTTAGGTCAAGCCAATGTAATGAATTTCTACAACCAACCACCCCTTTATAATCTATGTCATGGTTGGAGTAGTCATTCCAATTTTTCATGGAACTTTGATCTAAATTTGATTCAAGCTAGAACTCATGTTCAACCAACAAAGCTAAATTTAGAAGAGACATTGCAAAGTTTTATCTAGGCAACCCAAACTTGGTCCCAGAATGATGAAATATGGTTCCAAAATACTGAATCAAGTTTTTAGAATGTGGAGGCAACCATGAAGAAGATAGAGACTCATTTGGAATAAATTGTAGAAACTGTGCAGAGTGACACATATAGAAAGCTATCAAGTCAGCCTGAGCAAGTGAAAGTAATCATAATAATTTTAAGTGGTAGTAAGGTAGTAGATGATAAAGTTGGTGATGTGATTAACAATTTCAATATTTTTGTAGATGATGTGGTGGAAGTGAATGCAAAGAGAGATGTGTTTCCAATTATTAACCCTCCACTCAACTACAAGCTACCACCACTTTATCATCCACATATCCTGTTACCTAGGTGTATGTTGCAGAACAAAGTTGTTAAAAACCCTTATCGTGGCTATGAGAAAATTCTGGCTTTAAATGTTTTCTCACATGATAAAGCTAGTGAGCTGATTAAAATTGTTAATGAAGGCTCAACAAAGGAGGAGATCGAAGAAAAATCTAAACTGGAGCAATTGCCTCATTCTTTAAGGTATGCATCTATAGGCAATGATTTATGCTTTTTAGTGATTATTTCTTCATCTTTTATAGGTATTAAAAAGGAAAACCAATGTAGCTTCAAGATCATATCATGAGGTTTGATATTTTAAGGAGATGGAGTTATCCAATAAGAACAAGAATGGCTCCAAGTTAGAGGGAGTGGATGGAAACATTAAGGAATTTTTAAGAGAGCCCTTAAATATAGTTAAAATAGCACAAGTAGAAGGAGATAAATTAGAAGATGTCAAATCATTCAACCATATGTTGGGAGCACTATCATTTTCCAGGCCACTGCCAATCTTCAAGGAGCCAGAACATTGAAAAGCCAAATTTCAATTCAAAGATGGAAGGCTATAGTCGGGCTGAGACTTTAAATCAAGCGCTTCTTGAAAGGCAACCCAAGCTTTTTTCTGAACTTTCTTTATTTTTTCATCATTTAGCCTAGTGTTTTCTTATTTTCTTTTCTAGTTAGGATATATTATTTTAATTTTTGGTTACTGTGTTGTAAAAGGAGAAATTCTAATTATAAGGATTGCAGATGCTCTTCCAAGTGTTAAAATGATGTCAAGCTAGCTCTAGAAAAAGAGGATGTGAATGCACTTCATTTAGGGAAGCCCTTGATCTTAAACTTCTTTCATTATTTCACATTGAGGATAATGTGATGTTTAAGTCAGGGGGTGTTTTGCATTGCATTCAAGTGCAATCAGTTTTGGGCAAGCATTCAGTGCATCAGTTTTAGGTAAATTTTTTCAAATTTAGGTATAATTTTGAAGAGCTGCAGTTTTGAAAACTTAGCTAAGAAAAGCAATTGTGCTCACATGTTAAAACTGAATTGGTTAGATTGATGATTTTCTCTTAATGATTAGTAACATATGTTAAGTTCTTGATTACCATTGTACATGATTTGGAAGGATAGGCACCACCTTCTGATTTAATGATTCTTGTGATAAGTCCTTTTTCATGACTGATGAAAATTTTTTGAGCACCTTATGCTATGATCATGCAAAGTGTATATTGATGAGTTGATAGTGTTGTGAATTTAGTGAATTATTTTGGTCGACACAAGAATATTAGAACTTGTTTGAATATTCCTCAAGGGAAAATCCTAGATAGCATGTTTACTTGGAACTGATCTAGGCATTCTTTGATCAGTTTGAGCCTTTCAAGCTAACATAGTACATTCATGTCGCTAGAGTCCCCATTAAGCCTTATGAAAGAATGACATATGCAAAGCATATAAAAGACCACCATTCAACTTTTCTTTCTTTAACCTCATCATCAAAACCAATTTAGCCTGAAAAATCATATTTTACCTATTAAGTGGCATATTCTTTGCTCATGGTTGTTTGATAGATATGAATGAAGCAAAATAAGATAAGTTTGGGGGTCTTAAAAAAAGTATGACATTATAAAGAAAAAAAGAAAAAGGGATGAAAGAAAAATGTTAGGTAAGGAAATATGTCTTAATCGGGGGGTTCACATTCTATAAAGAAAACAAGTTTAGGGGTGTGGTAGTAATGTAATCCATAATTGGGGGGAATCACATCCCAATGAAATTGACAGAAAATAAATTTGGGGGTGTGATAGTAATAAAACCCATAATAATAAAAATAAAGTAGACAAAACCCTAAACAAAAAGTCAATAAGGTGAACATTCATGTGTAATTTAGTTATGATCTCTTACTTTGTGGATGCTTACTTTTTTTCTTTCTTAGCAAAACCCAAAGCCCCATTATAAGCTTAACAAAGACCTCTTAATCTAAGTGAACATAGTCATCTACATTAGTGGAGAGAGATTATGAAAAGCAAGCTTATGATGTATTTTATGAAGGTCATTAGAATCATTATTTTATACATTGTTAACTGACAAGTATGGATGGAGCATGAGATTGATGTAGCAAGCGTGTGCGCACACACACAAAATTTTCACTTCATGAAATGATTGACGAAGTATGAGTTTCATGAAATTACTGTAGAAGTGACTTGAATGAATTTAAAATTATGTATAGAAGAGTAATTTATCTGGCATGTTACTGACTGTTTGAGAGAGATCTTCCTAATCAATTAATGAATTTAGATTTTAATTATTCACGAGGATGAGTAAAAGCTAAGTTTGGGGGTATTTGATGAGCTTATAATGTACCATATTTTAATGCCTAAATTTACATGTTGTGTAACTTTATTTAACATGATTTTAGTGGTTCATAACTATATTTGATGAAATATTACACTTGATGAAGTTATTTGGTTTTTCAGGTAACACATCATGTCAAAAAGAAGCTGAAGGTGAAGTAGCCCCACTTAGATTCCATTTTTGGTACCAATGTATACTTATATAGGATAAGTATTCAACATTAAAGTTGAATCCCCTAAAGTTATATTTCTAAAAAATAAAGAATCATCCAATTTGGAGATTTTATGAGGACGTTATAAATGAAATAATGAACACCTCTCTGGGTGGAAAATAAGTTGGCACCACTAGCACCATTTTGAGGAACTTTTCCATACATATTTATAGGTGTATTAAGATCTAGTAATCAACATAAAAGTTGTAGATCTTAATGTTATCTAACCAATGCAAAAAAAAATCATATTATTTTGAATTCATATGAAAATGTTATGGTCAGAATAGTTAAACCACCTCCTAGGATAGCAAACCGGAGCTACCGGCGCCCACTCATGATCTACACCACCCCCATCGGACAGTAAGTCGGGCCATTAGCACCCATTTGGCATTTGTAGTACTAGATTCCATCCAAAATCTTTTGAATTATATTTTAGTTATGCAAATTTCCTATTTTAAGTATCTTTTGGGAAGTTTTTGTGCTATTCTAAGGGGATTCTTTTGGAGAGCAACTCAGAGGAGTCTAGGGTTTTTCTTGGAAGTTGCTTAAAAGATATTTTGGGGAGAAAATAAGGAGATTCAAGAGAGTGATGCAGCTAGATTATTGATTATTTAATGCAAGTCTGCATTTTAATTTATGGGTTTTATTTTAATCTTTTGATTTATGTGATTGCTTGATCACTAGTTTCATAAATCTTATTGATTGTCTATACATGGTTAAGGCACACACCTAATTTACAACCATGAGCTTCCTTGAATGAGAAAAGTAGAAGGCTAGCGCGCACACCTAACCAACCATTTTACTTGGTTCATACTTCTTGATCATAATGGGTTATCATCTCACATCACACACCTCACAAATCTCCACCTTCCACTCACCCCATTACCATGAATCCTCCACAAGAATCTCCATAGTCTATGTCCTCTATATCTGAATCAACAATTCCCATAAAATCAAATGGTTGCCTTCACTTTTCAATCACAAGATAGATCCTTCACTCTTTCTGACACCTTCCACTCACCCCATTACCATGAATCCTCCACAAGAATCTCCATAGTCTATGTCCTCTATATCTGAATCAACAATTCCCATAAAATCAAATGGTTGCCTTCACTTTTCAATCACAAGATAGATCCTTCACTCTTTCTGATCTACCCTTTCAAAAATTTGAAAATCAGAACTTTCTTTATAGTATAACAATCATGAAATGTCCAACCAAAACCTTCAAATGTAAACCACTTCCAAATGGTGATGAAATTATTGATAAGATATTGAAAGAGGTCACCCAACCATCACCAAACACTAACCCTTCAAATGTTGAACCATCAGTCTCCAAGTCCTTAATAAGCAATATTCACAAAGCTGCTTCTAAATCTCCTCCCCCAAATCAATCTCCATGACTTATGCTACTCTCAAATATCAATTGGATGCCAATACTAAAGCAATTCATCATGGCAAGCCTCCTCCATATCTAGAGCTATTAGATGATAATTATTGGGTAGGCATCAAACTCACTCTCAATCCTGAAATAGCTACAAATCCCTTCATGATGACTCATGCCCTTTAAGAGAGAAGGATGATCGCCAACAAGGAGGCACAGGATCAAGGACTATCTCTTCCTTATCTAATATTGATGGATCCTGACTATGTTAGGTGAATCAAAATTGTCCATCATATCCCAAAGACTCTTAAAGTGAAACTCTCATTTAATCAATGAAGTCTCTTTAAAACCTTGCTCTACTTTGAGGTCATTGATGTATTTTGTCACACAATGTGTATTTCTCACATCAATAAAATTATTTTTTGGTTATGAGATTCATACTTATTTTTTTGGTTATCATCACTTGAATGTTGCCCTTCTATTTTATGAAAACTATTCCTCTCTTATGTTTTACCTTTTGACTTTGACAAAAAGGGGGAGAAATATAGTGAAGCTTGAGTGAAATTAGAACAATATAGAGTAAAATATAGTATCTATTTAGGGGGAGTCACATGAGCTAAACTAAAATATAGTGAAACTTGAGTGAAATTAGAATAATATAGAGCAAAATATAGTATCTATTTAGGGGGAGCTACATGAGCTAAACTAAACATAGTGCTTTAAGTCAAGGGGAGCCATAATACAATTGTCCTTGCTTAACTCTCGTGTTCATATACACTTATGAATATTTTTACTCTCTTGAAAAGTATTTCACTCAAATGTTTTGTCATCATCAAAAAGGGGGAGAATGTTGACCCAAATGGTCTATATGGCAAATAGCTAAGTTTTAATGATGAGCAACAACATATGAGTGAATACTTGTGGTACTGACAGTTGTGTTCCCAAGCATTATAGAAATAAATATAAATGATATATAGTGGATAGTGTATACAAAAAAAACTTTAGCAAGCAAAACCCACTACATTGAAAGAAGATAAGAATGCTTAGAAGAAGTGGCACTAAAACTTTGAAAAGAAGCCACAAAGCATATCTGTAGCTATGATGTTCAAGCCTCAATAAGTGATCGAATAAATCTTCTACAGATAAAGTCAGTATCAGATAACACCTGCCTCAGATAGACTTAGACAAATTGTTCCATAGGCAAGTAAGATAATTTGCTTATACATAACATCTGTCCATTACACAAAGATGAATTTTGATTGTAGAAGCATGTATGAAATGGAGTTGAACTCAGACAAATGAAGAGCCAAAAATAGAGTTGAATTAATGAAGCATTTGTCTCTCATATAAAGTCTATCTAGAAAAAAAGAAGAATAAGAAACTCATTTATAATCTTCTACAGATAAAGTAGAAGATGAAGTAGAAGTGGCATAGAGGCCACGGATGAATAGGCTTCTTTATTTGCCTTCTTCGATTGCAAGTTCGTCTGCCACTTGCAATAGACAAACTGACAGACGAATTGCTAAAAAGATTATTTGTCTATGCCTCTATGATTCGTCTATTACTTGTAATAGACAAACCATTAGATGAACTACTAGAAAGAGGATTCAACTATGCCTTGTCAATTTGCCTATTACTTGCGACAAATAAACCAAGAGATGAACTAGTTGAAAGACTTCATCTGCACCTTGCAAATTCATCTGTAGCTCTCTACAGATAAATCAATAGATAAAGTCAATTTATCTATAGTGAAGAAGCGTTTTCTATGCCAACAAGAGTTGTCTATTACTTACAATAGACAAAGCTACTTTGTCTAGTGAAAAATGAACTTCATCTGAGAAAGAGGTTCATCTGGTGAACAATAAGAGAAGAACTATGTCTAGGCCATTACAATTCATCTGTTACTTATAATGGACAAACTAGAAGATAAAGTAACAATGCTGCAATGATCTCACACAAATTTACAAAGATGAAGTTGTCTATCATATGGATCTACTCAAAGCCAATTTATCTGTTACTTACAAGAGACAAACTAGAACTTAATCAGACAAAGTCCTTGACAAACTATGTCTGAATCTCTATGGAATATCATGACGAGTAGAAGATACTTATACTAGACAATGTTAGCTACACTCTCCTATCAAACTTTCACTTGAAGTAGATGTTATTAAACACCGGACAAATTGAACTTGGCTAAAGACGAAAAGAAATTCAAAGGAAAGCAGTTTTCACTCTGAAAAAGATTACAGCTCTCAGAGGCTACGTCCCTTCAGGCTTAATGGATGTCTTTCCAAAAGAATGAAAGAGTCAGTCATGCAGAACATCTTCATCTAGTGTTTGCTAGAATTGGAAAGGCATCTTCTTTAAGGACGAAGCTGTAGGCTTTCCAGCTAGAATGAGTTTATCAAGAAGATAACTTTTCAATGGGAGAAAATTCAGAATGATTTTCAACATTCAAAGGAAGCCAACTACCTCTAATGGATAAAAAGTTTCAAAGCAATATAAAGGTAGTACAATGTCAACAAAGAAGGTTGAAAAAGCTAAGAGAGACGAAAAAGGTAAAAGAGCTTAAATGAGTAACCTTTCTCAATTAGACAAGTGCTTCCTCCAAGATAATCAATCTCCATTGTGCTAATAGATGATGAGCCACAAAGATCTATCTCAATCACATTTCTAGAGTATTAATATCTAATGTGCTTCAACAAGTAATCATCTTATATATTCTTAAAATCTGTATAAATCATCCTAGTAAAAGAGGCAAAGTAATGTAAAAATTCAGCGTTGTTAATCAACTATGTGAGTTTTTCGTGAGCTCGGGAAAACCAAATTGAATAAGTTATTGGTGAGTTCTGAAAAATCAATAAGTTTGCTAGTGATCTTCAAAATCAGTGAGCTCATAAAAATTAGAATAGTGTTGGGAGCACTATATTTATGCCCCCTAGAGCTAGAATCCAGAAGAGTGTTAGGATATTAGGAATACTAGTTTACACCCCCTAGAGCTGGAATCCAGAAGAGTGTTGGGAACACTTGTTTATGCCCCCTGGAGCTGGAATCTAGAAGAGTGATAGGAGAACTATTATATTTCCATTATATGGGATATAGTGGAACCCAAGGCACAATGAGTGTGTGCTCTTGGAAGAGTGGACATAGGGACGGGGTTCCCATACCACTATAAAAGTTATTGTTTACACTATCCGGTTGATTACTTTACCCTGCATGCTACCATCTTATCATTATATCGCATACATCATTACACACACACATGATAACCTGCTTGAAAAGAGAACAACTAAAAAAAGGAGAATTTGTGCATGAAGCAAACCTTGTAGTTAGATGAACAACTATGAAAATCTCATATGCATTACAATATCATTTCTACTCAGTACATAAAATTTTATTTGGCCTTTCTTATTTCCTTTCTTAAGATGGTAAATTAAGAAATATAACTATGAAGGTAATCTCTATCTGTGCCTTCCAAATTCATCTATAGCTCTACACAAACAAATCAATAGACAAAGTCAATTCGTTTGCTATGAAGAAACCTTGTCCGTGCTATCAAGAGTTGTATGTAACTTACAATAGTCAAACCAATGGATAAAGCTACTTCATCTGGTAAACAATAAGAAAAGAACTTTGTTTGCACCTTTATAATTTGTTTATTACTTATCATAGACAAACTAGAATACGAAGTAAAAGCACTCCAAATATTCAAAGAAAGGTGCTCAATATTTCTCAAGTCTTTACATAGCACACTTTAATATGATACATGTGCATTGAAAATTTCTCAGGCTTTTTCAAGTTCTTTAAATTCACATGCTTAAAAATAAGTAATTTTTTAGATATATTTTTAGGAATGCTAATTTCTTCTAACCTAAACTTTGAATCTTCTAAAGCAATTAAATTTTAGTGCTCAATCCAAGGGTGCATGAAAAGTTCTTCTTTAATTCATTTGAGATCAAATTTGTAAAAAATTCATTATTTCAACTTGTAAGGCATCTCATTATGAAACTTGAATAAAGTTGGGCAATTTGAAACAGATATCACTTTTCATGCTCACTCAAACCACACTCATTCAATCATCTTTAAAAATTCATAAGCCTATTGTATGTCGTTAGATGATTAATATGTGCTTTTAAAAATATATTTATACCCTAATTTATATATCATATTAATTAAAAAATATCCAATAATCATATTTCAATATTCAACATAGGATTTGATCATCAAAGAATTTTATCAATGTCAGATGGCATATTTGGGAACATTCTGGTACTTATAGAGTCATATTTGGAAATTATATTCAACATAAAAGTTATAGATTTTATTCTTATCTTTTCAATACATCAAGAATCACATGATTAGGGTTTCTTATGCAAAATTTATGTCTAGAACACTATAGCTATCTCTAATAGTTGAAACTTAGTTTGAAATTTCACTCTATCAAAAAGGCATCACTTTAAGTCCTAATGAATTATAGAATGAGGTTGTTTCAGTAAAAGTGATGAACACAAAAGTTATAGCCCTTTAAATTATCTACTCAAGGAATCAAGAATAAATTAATTCTGAGTTTGTATGAGAATGTTATGATCAAAATGCTAAACATTCTCCAGATAATGAAAAAATTGTAGAAAACAGCTTTGGATGAAATAGATTATTACATATTATTTGAATTTTCTCATCATATAATTTCAATTTGTATATGCTCAAAAATTCTTAGAAGCATTATGGTCATGAATGGTATGAATAATGGATAAAGTGTAGTGATTTATGACATGATCATAACTTTTAAGCATTCACAAATATTAAGTTATTTTGTTAGTTGTCTCAATCCTGAGAATTTCAAGCCTTAATGATGATTACAGAAGGAATGACTAGGCATGGAATGCCCATTCGAGACCTTAAACCATGAGGTTTCCTAAACAAGCTTGATAATGATTCGGGACTGTAATTATATTAAGGATTAGTTATTTTACATATTAATTTAAATTTTCAGACTGATTAGTTCAAAATCAATGAATTCCTATCCATTTAAATCCAAAGCAGTTAGATGTACATTTCAAGAACATGAAGAATGTATAGTAGTGAAATAAATATGTTCAATGTACTTATCAATCAAATATATATCAAGTTTGGCAAACTTGTCTCTTTAGTCACTTCCTTTTTTTGCTTTTGCATTTGAGCTCATAAATGATGATGTCAATCTTAACATTTCATTTCAGCGCTTGATTTTCTTTCTTTGGCTTGAAGTTTTGTAGATTGAGAAGATGATCTTGTTTTTTCATCATTCTCCTTCTTCCATGTGCTCATTTCAAGCTTTTCCTGCATACGCTTGAGAGATTCTTATACTTTTTCTTTCATTAGCAAAATCAAATATATGTGAACTTTATGCAACAACTTAAATAGTGCAATTCCCTTTTACTAGAGTTGTATGTATTTGAGAGTCTAGGCTACACAACAAAATGAAATGCTTTTAATTATTGTAAACAAATCATTCATTACTTAGATTATTTACGTTTTGTATGAGAATTTTCTCCTTTTAAGTTTTATGAATGCAACAATTAGATTTTGCTAATTTTGGTCTTATTGCATTAAATTTATCAAGAATTAAAATAGATTCTTTGAACTAGCATATGTATGAGAACTAAATTCTTTTAAAGCTCCAAATAAGTTGTATGCAAGATAAATCATTATTTTCATTTTCCTAGTTGTCTCTATAGTATTTTTTTATGTTTTAACTTTGCATCATGAATTTCATCTATGCTAAACCTTAAAGTTCTGTTCATGTGCACATGAAGTTGTATTAGAGATAAATGAATAAAGATGACAAAATATAAAGCCATTTGATTTGAAAATATACCTGCAATAACTTTTCCTCCTCAGCCTTAGATTCCTGTAATGTTGTCTTCTTCATCCATTGTTTGAGAACCATTTTTCTTTTGATGGAACTTGATCAATCTTCTTTTCTTCATTTTCTTTCTTTAGCTTAATTCTTCTGACTAAGAGGTGACTATTTGTACTTTTAGAGAAGAGACACTTCTTCTTCTTCTTTTTCTTTTTCTCTTCTTTGGGTTGCTCCCCCTTAACTCATGAGTCTACTTGGTTTCCTACACTCAAATCAATCTTAACAATAGTATTATTTTTATTTGAGTGCAAATCAACTTGGCTCACTTCTTCTTCTTTTGAGGATTGTTCCTCAACAATATCTTCTTCTTTGTGCTACTCTTCTTTGTATTGTTCCTTTTCTCTATCTTTTCCTGCACTCATGTTAAGCATAATAGGAAGATTAGTACCATCTTGCAGTAAATTATTTTTCCCTTAGAAATTGCCTTTAACCTGTCTAACATTTCCTTTACACTTTTATAGGTTAAGACAAAGTTGCAAATGGTGGGCTAGAGAGCATGTATTAGGGCATTCATTGCCTTGACATTGTCTTGCTGTGCTCTTTCTTCATCCTCAACAAAGCCAATAAAAATATTTTTCAATAAATCAAGGTTGTTAGCCATAAGACTAATTTTGAACCTTTTCTTCCATTGAACATAGTTTGATCATTTAACCCCTGTAAGATTTTTTCCTCTTTTTGTGCTTGTGTGCTTTGTAATCTAGACTAAGTGATAAAACATTAAAGAGCAAAATAGCAAATAAACAATCACACACATAAACAACACAATTTTTATAGTGGTTCGAGAACACCATCCCTACATCCACTCTTCCAAGTGCACACACTCATTGTGCCTTAGGTTCCACTATATCCCATATAATAGAAATACAATAGTGCTTCCAACACTCTTCTAGATTCCAGCTCTAGGGGGGCATAAACATAGTGCTCCCAGCATTCTTCTAGATTCCAGCTTTAGGGGGCATAAGCATAGTGCTGTAGCACTCTTCTAGTTTTCACATGGTCACTAGGAGACTGATTGGTTTTGAAGGTCACTAGCAAACTTGATGCTTTTTTAAAGATTACCACCAACTCTCTAGTTTCTAGAGTAACCAAAAAACTAATACACATTACAAAGTGTTACATTGAAGCGAAGGGGAAGATACAACTCTGATAACATACAAAGATCTTCCAAAAATGTAAACTCATTGGCCATAAAGATATGCAGATTGAATCTCATAAATGATAGATGATGGTTTAAGCTCTCGACCATTGGAAGGATTTGCATGAGGTTAAGCTCATTTAAAATATCTTCGTCACCACTTTGAATCATCTCACCTCTTCTCCTTAAATAGCTCTCATGAAAACTTGACCGTTAGAAGAAGATGATCTTCATTAAATGCAGAGACGAAAGTATATGAGCAAGAAATAAATGTAGATGACCATTCTGTTAATCTCTTATTTAAAAATCTCATCTTCTGATTAATTCTCATATGCTTAGAGCCATTCCGTAGTGCCAACCTTGACATAGAAGAAGGTGAATAACTGGTTCAGGCAACTAATGAATGAGAAGATGATGCAGCTCTGACTTGATTCACGGTTTTAAAAAGAAGACAGTAAATTTTGAAAACTTCATCTGCTTTACTTTGACCAGTGCTTTATTGCTTTTGTCTAAAGTTAATATCAGACAAAGTCTCTTTTCAGTTGGATAGAGTCTCTTCGTCTCCTACTTTGTCCATAATTGATTCTAGACGAATTTGGGCTTCTTCATTTTCAAATAAATGTGTTTTGTTCATTGAACTTCTTCTTCCATCTGCTGCCTTTTCATTGTTTCTTCGGATAGTGTGAGATTTCAAATAGAGTATTCAGATTGACATCTTTGAGCATATTTAGAAATCTCTATAACACAAACTTCCTAAAATGTTACAGATGCTTAGAACAAATATTTGTGGTCCTCCACTTGGAGATTTGAATAGGTTCTTGATGTTTGATTCTTGTTTAGCACTTAGAACCTTTAAGCATTTCATTCTCCTTCAATGGATTATCTATTTTTACAATCTAGAAAGGTTATGGACTACTTGGAAGAATATTGTTGCAAGATATAGCTGTTGTAGAGTGTTGAATTTTTAATATTTGAAAACAGCAAATTTTCACTATAGAAAGTTACAATAGCATGTTACTGTAATAGATCACTTTAGCAATTTATCTGTAATTTGTCTGAAGTAAGTATCAGACGAATAAGTTTGTCTGTTGGTATTGTAGCAGAGTTACTATACTAGATCATAGTAGCATTGCGTTGTCTGAAGTAAGATTAGACGAACAAGTTTGTCTCTAGGTACTGTAGCCACATTACTATAGTTGATTACTGTAGCATATCACTGTAACACTGCTTTGTTTATAGTAAGTATCAGATGAATTAGTTTATCTATTAGTACTGTAATAGGTTACTATAGCAAATTACTATAGCGATTTGTCTGTTACTTTGTTTGGTAATTCAAACTTTGTCTTCCACTTCATCTATTACTTCATCTGCTTATTCGTTTGAAGCTTTGTTTTACACAAAACTTCATCTTCCACTTTGTCTTAAAAAATCTACTTTGTCTAGCACTGTAGCAGCATTGTAGCAAAATTATTATAACAACGAACTTGCACTTCAAAATTCTTGCACTTTTGCCACATGGTTAGCTTAACATTTTTCATCATATTTTCCATTATAAATCACAATGTAATTATCCATATGAATTTTTCATGAGTTATAAAGCATGGGTATGCAATTTGAATCATAATTTGTTTTTATAAACTCATCTAAGCACTCATTCATTTTTATTTAAAAATATATCTAGACTTATATCAAGATGTATATGCTTGCATAAATGATACCCTAATATTGTATGCATATTTCAAGCATATCTTTCTACATTTCAAGCTTCCTATACTACAACCATCATTAGTATAAATCAAATCTTAAGACAAGTTCTGTTGTAATCAAAATCATATAATAATCCCAACATAAACCTCCTCCTCCCAAACCCAAGCTAGCCTCTTCATTTAAACTTCCTTCATCCAAATCCAAACCTCTTGTTCTTAAACATCCCAGTAAAACCAAAACTGCTTCATACAAACCTCTCCCATCTCCTCCTATCTTCTTAGACCAAAAGGAATATCTTTGCGTGGTTGTTGTATACAATAAAGCACTTTAAGAAAACCAACTTCCAAATTACCCTCAGTTGCTCAATTCTGACTACATGGCTCATCTTAAAATCATTCCTCCTCTCATTCCCCTTATAATAATACCCATTCAATCCATTGTTCGTATAAACTCATGATTTTGATCACAAATAAAATTTGATTAAATATTATATACTAATGGTTGTTGTCAAGCTTTTAGTATGAAAAATCAAGTTGTAGGCCTTATGAAAAAATGAGTACATAAGCAAAGGAATCAAAGCTTGGGCAAGTGTAGAAGAAAAATATGGAGTACCATTACAAATAAAGCTTAAACCAAAAAGTTTCAACTAAGTTTTCATTCGTCTGTCAAAGTGGAGATTATATCTGCTGAATGTAAAGCTGTAGAATTTGTCTATCATAAGTAAGCCATAGTCAAGCCAATGATCATCTGATTAAAATAGACAAAGATAGAGAAGTGAATGTTGTCTGGTAGAGCAGAAAAGTTTTTTGGCAGAGCAATGATGTTCATTTGTACATCTAAAATTGTCTACTATCTACAATAGACTACCCAACAGATGAAGTAGTGAAGAAAAATTCTTTTGCGCCTGTGTAATTAGTCTATTACTTATAACAAACAACCCATTAGACAAAGTGATGAAGAAAATCTTTTTTTGCTCCAATAGTCTATCTGTTACTTACAACGGATGGCTCAATAGACAAAGTGTTGAAGAAATAAGTCATTTATGCATCTACAGTTCAAAAGACAATCCACAAGAAGTAGTGCTGGAAAGGATTATTTATCTATAGTTCTAAGATTTGTCGATTACTTATAATAAACAACCCAATAGATGATGTGATGGAATGACACCTCCATGATTTGTCTATTACTTATAATACGATGGACAAACCAAAAGATGAAGGAACTTTGTTTGATGAATAGTTGGACAGATACTTCGTCTGTCATAAAGAAAGATGAGCAATGGCAAACTGAAATGTTGGTGTCCATTCAGCATTAATGATACCCTTTCTATATTTATGAAAGAATCAACCATTGTAGAATCACCTCAACCAGTGCTTATTAAGAATTTGGAAATCATCTTCTCCAAGATCAACACTGTAGGCATTTCAACAGGCTAGGATTAAGCAGAAGTTAAAAACTTCAAATGTGCTAATTAGAATGTTCTTTTTGTCATTAATGAAGTTCACCTACCACCAATGTTTGAAATTCAAAGCAGCTATAAATGAAGTATCGTTAGAGCAGGAGGAAGCAACCAAATATCAAGGAAAATATTTAAACATTATCTGAAGAGCATTTACTGATCTTAAGTAAACCTTCTGCAATCGTTCAAGAGCCAAAAGCCTTGCATTCAAACCTTCCTTAACTTTCTTTAAAGGCTCTCAACCACCTTTTTGGAAGATCATTTACTTCTGCATTAAGTTTCAAAAACTTTTCCCTATGCTTATTGAGAAATACCTGTGCTTTAACTTCTGATATTCATTCTTTGTAAATTCCTTGAGCTAATGGTTGAGATTAGACTCAAGAAGAACTGTGATTGTTTGAGTGTAGATAAGAGCTATTTATTTATGCCTCCTAGAACTAGAATCTAGAAGAGTTCTGGGAGAACTATGATCACGTCCCCTAGAGCTAGAATATAGAAGAGTGTTGGGAGTACTATATTTATGCCCCTTAGTGCTGGAATCTAGAAGAGTGCAGGAAGCACCGTATTTATGCCCCCTAGACCTGGAATCTAGAAAAGTGCTGAGAGCACTATTGTATTTATGCTATTGGGAATAGTGGAACCTAAGGCACTAAGAGGAAAGTGTTCTTCAAAGAGTGGAGTAGAGTTTTTACTCGAACCATTATAAAAATTCTTGTGTCTTATTTACTTATGCATTAGTTGATGGAGTGATTGATTGCTAGAGGGATAATTAATCCTAAAGGAGTTGAGCAACTTTTTAAGTACCCAATTCACCACTCCCCTCTTGAGTGTTTACCTTATCTTTGGGACTAGTAAGTGGTATTAGAGCAAACTACATGAACATTTATAGTGATGCAATGGCTAACCCATCATCATCTTTATACATATTCTCCAAAGGTCAATCGTCTACCCTACCACCCCTATTTGATGGAACCAACTTTGCTTACTGGAAGTTGAGAATGAAGTAATTCATTATAACTAATGATATGGAGTCTTGGAAGGCTATTAAAGTTGGATTCAATCTTTCCACTACTAAAGTAGATGCATGGACTAAAGAGGAACCACCTTAGTCCAAAATAATGCAAAGGCTATGAACTCTTTATTTTTTGGACTATCTTCATCTAAGTTTGATAGAGTATTCTCTTGCACTATTGTAAAAGGTATTTGGGATAAATTAGTGTCTATATATGAAGGATCGTCACAAGTCAAAGGAACTGGAAGAAACATGTTGATAGGAGAACTAGAAAACTTTAAGATGAAAGAAGGAGAAAGTATATAAGAAATGTATGCTTATTTTTCTAATCATAGAACGAGAAGATCATAATAATAGAGGAAGCAAAGGACCTGAATACACATCTGGTGGATGATCTCATCAGCTCATTGATGTCACATGAGTTGATCAAAAGTAAGAGAGAGGAACCAACAAAGCCAAAGACAAGTATTAGTCTCAAAGTGACCAAAAAGAGCAGCAATGATCCAGTATCACAATCAGAAGATGACATGGCCATGTTGGTTAGAAACTTCAGAAAGTTTGTTAGAAGTAATAGAGGCAGCACCTCAAGGAGACTACCTAAACAACAGAAAAAATGGCTAAAAGAAAAAAGGATCTCCCTACATGCTATAGATGTGGAGGAATTAAACACATATGTCTTAAGTGTCCCAATGAAGAAAAGTAAATATGAACGAGAAGTATGAAAGAAAGGAAAAGAAACACTTCAAGAAGTCTTCAAGAAACCAAGCTAGAGGAATGTATGTGAATAATGAAGACTCATCAGGGACAAGCTCAAGTGATAAAGGAGATAATAAAGTTGGACGCTTCACAAGAATATGCTACATGGCCTAGATGGAGAATGAATCAACACATCAAATCACCATCAAAGAGTAATGCACAATGGAGCTGGCAATAGAGGTAAACTCCTACTAATCTTATAGTTCTGATTCTTCAAGATTAAATAGCACTTGTATCAAATGCAAAAAGTTTGATGAGTTACAACAATCATACAAATCCCTCTTCAGTGAGTTTGAATTACTTGGCCAGAAACTTATTCAAAAGAAAAGACACTTTGATGCAACTATCAAAGTTGTAGATTTCCATAGGATGGCTTAACCTAAGAGGGGAGGGGTGAATTGGGCAAATAAAAATTCATTACTTAACCCTTATTAGATCACTTCCCTTTTTTTGTGCTTGTGTGTAGTGTGACATAAAATGAATAATAGAAACAATAAAATGCATGAGCAATAAAATAGATTAACAAACACATGCACACAGACAAGATGATTTTTATAGTGGTTTAGGACCCTGTCCCTAGATCCACTCTTCCAAGAGCATACACTTATTGTGCTTAGGCTCCAGTATATCCCATATAATAGAAATACAATAATGCTCCCAGCACTCTTCTAGTTTTCACGACACTTAGAAACTCACTGGTTTCAAAGATCATCAGCAAACTTGCTGATTTTTTTAGAGATCACCAAAAACTCATACAATGTGTTTTCATGAGCTCACTACAAACTCACTAGTTTCAAAGATTACCAACAAACTTGGTGTTTTTTTAGATCTCACCAATGACTCTCTAGTTTAGTGTTTACTAGAAAACTTATATATTTTTTCATAGTGTTTTTCTCAAGCATAGGGGAAGATTTGATCTCTCTTTCAGCCCTATGTAATACAAAAGATCTTCTCATAATGTAAAGACAATGGCCATAAGGATATAAAAGTTTAAGCTCAAGAATAGATAACTAAAGGTTTAAGCTCTTGGCCATGGGTGGAAGGATTTACATAAAGTTAAGCTCATTTGAAAAGTATTCCTTCATCACCTTTGAATTATTCCACCTTTTCTCCTTAAATAGCTTCTTCATACTTTCAATCATTAGAGAAGATGGGTTCCATTGAATGAAGAAATGAAAGTAGCATTTAATGAATAAGACCATTTTGAATTTTCTGCCACTAAAACCAGGTCTTTCTACTTTGCCTCGAGTTGCTACTTCGCTATTCAAAGAGGAGGATGAGCTATGATAAAAAGGTGTTCCTTTTGTTTGACCTGTCATAACTTTGGAAACCTTGTAGCATTGCTTATTGCTAGAAATGGTGACTGATATAAGTCTGCATAATGTCAGCACAAGTGCAGACACCATTTGAATGATAGTCACATAAATGAAATTTTCCTCTGGCAAGTCATGGACTCTCTTTTTTTGCATTTTTCTGTCATTAGTTGCAGATGAATTCTTCATAGGTTTGTCTATCAGTTGAACTTTCATAAGAACAAATTTATCTTTTATAAGTAGCAGATGATCTTTGAATGGCGCAGATGAAATTGAACTGACTGAAAGACAAACACTTCTTTGTTTAGCCAAAATTCCTCTAGGAGATTTATCCATTGGTCGATCCTTTGTGTATGTGCTTTATTTGTTGTAGATAACAGGCTAACTTTGGGTGGCGCTGACAAATTTGAGCTGATTGATTGACAAACTTCTCCTTCTATACGAACAGACGAAGTGATATGTTTTTCCTTTGTTCTTCATTGTCAGTTGGAGGTGACAGATGAAGTTTGCTCTATCTTGCACTAATAGACAAAGTATAGTTTTCTTCTTTTGTTCCTCATTGTCTGTTGAAGTTGGTAGATGAAGCTTACTTTAATTTGCTCAAATAGATGAGGTATGGCGTTCGTCTGATGTAAGCAATAGAAGAATTATGTTCTACTTTTGTCTTGGACTAAATACTTTGAATGTCGTATTTGTCTATTATAAGTTGTAGACAATCGTGCCTTTGTCTGTTGAGGTCCCTTTTTGGTCCAAACATCTCTTTATCTGTTAGCTTTGTCTATGCTTACTGTAAAACTTCTACATCGTCTTCTACTATGGATGATACTTTATCTATTGTAACAGATGACCTTTAATCCACAGATGAGATGAAGTTCTTCAATTATTCTACACACTTCAAGCAATAGAAAGGGTTTGTTCTTACAACTTCTTTGTTTCTTCATTCTTAGTTTGTCCGTCTTGGCTCAGCTAAAGTTGCACTCCCTTCTTTGTTCATATTACCTTTCTCTCCTCATGCTAATCCAATCTTCTAACTTTGTTGATCACACAAAGTTTTCTCTTCTTTGTGCATGATTATCTGGGCGGCAATTTCTTTTTCTTTCTTTATTTCAGACAAGTTTTGTCTAATCGGTGTAGATAATTCTAATTTCTCAATTAGCTTTATGCTTCTTCAACCATGGCTTCATCGTCAAATTTATTTGTCTATTTGAAATTTTCTTGTTGAGGTTGACAGACAACGCAAACTTAGTATAGTGCATATTTGAAGCCTTGTTTGTCTCATATTGCTTTTTGTTCGTGGAAGCATCTAATGTAACCTTTTTTGTAGCTTGTATCCAAACCTTCTGTTTTCTTCTTCTTCTTCCATAATTTTCATTAGTTCAGCTTCTTTGGAATGTAGCAGATAGTTGTGGCAGTTTGTTACAGATGATCATTATCCTGCACTTAAACTTTTCTGCACTTATAATGTTGTTAACTTTCATATATAATATCAAAATGTATCTTATCCTCATGTGATTGTATCATTTTGTAAAATAAGGATAATATACATCTATATAATATGAAACTTTAAGTAATTATGATGCTTAGTATGATTTAGCAAATTTATGCAGTAAAGATTGATTAATGATCATTATGTGAGTACCTTAAAGTGAGGAAAGTATGCTTGTATAATTAATTGTTCATGGTTGTGTTTTTGTTAATTAATGTTTATCAATTCATAAATATATGTATATATATATGATTGCCTAGAGATTTAAGTATATAAACTTCTTATGAGTTTTGTTATCATCAAAATCATATATAATAACGCTGACAAAAGTAAATTCTATACTAGCAAAAAGAAATCTATCTCTACAAAAAAAAGTTGAAAATTTGAAGAAGGAGATAGAAATATTAGTATGTTGAGTAAATTCTCCAATCCAGGAGAATCTGTGACCAAGTTCATGAGCATGATCAATCAAACTAGTAAAAAGGGACTCAATTATGAATGGTTAGATGATGAAAACTCACAAAAAATTGTTGGATGGTCCAAGGGAGTGAACCTCACAGAAGAAAGGGAAAGCTGTCCAAACATTAGAAGGTTCATGGTTTATCTCTGTGTAAAGAAACCAATGAAATATAATGCACTAGTAGAGTTCCAAAATTTTGTTATTTCTACAACAAAATTGGACATAAAGCGTATGATTGCTATGCCAAAATGATGCGAGCAAAATGTGTAAAAGATGAGATGAAAATGCAAGGACTATGAACAAACTTCTTACACACATAATTCCACTAACACCAATGGACCCAATGCTTGGGTACCAAAGAGGTAAGAAGAAAGACTTGCTTTCAATGCAAGTTAGTCTCAAAGCTACGTCTGGTAATACTTGGTTCATGCATAGCAGCTACTGGATAAATGGAGGAACAAAAGTTGTTCAATGAATTAAAGTCGATAAATGGAGGAATAGTTGCATTCAACAATAATGACAAAGGCCTCATCAAAGGCATAAGTAAAATTTATGGTTTATTTAATGCATGCATAGAGGATGTATTATATGTAGAAGGATTCAAGCACAATTTGCTAAGTATCAATCAATTATGTGACAAGGGTTACAAAGTTGTGTTTGAACCATCTACGTGTAATGTATTTAGTATAGACAATGATCTACTATTTAGTGAGAAAGGTATAGAAATATTTATTTAGTACAGCTAGATGATATTGTTAAAAAATGCTTAATTGCTATCAAAGATAATCCATAGGTTTGGCATAAAAGGATGGGACATATTAACATGTCAAACATCAGATCATTATGGAAAAAGGATCTTGTGATTGGTCTACCCAAACTAAACTATGACAAAAATTAAATATACAAATCATGGCAATTGTCAAAATAGATAAAAGTATCATTCCATCATAAAAATGAGGTATCTACATCCAAACCTCTAGAACTATTACATATGGATCTATTTAGACCATCAGATTTTATCACCCTTGGAGGAAAAAGATATGTATATATGATAACGGATGACTATTCTAGATTTACATGGGTGATTCTCTTGACTAGAAAAGATGAAGCATTTTCAATTTTTTATACATTTTTAAAGCTAGTTCAACATGAGAAACATATGTCGATTGTGTCTATCCATACTAATCATGGTGGTGAATTTGAGAACAGAAAATGTTTTTAACTTTTGTGATGAAAAATGAATTCACCAAAGTTTCTCATCCCCTAGAACTCCTCAAAAAAATGAAGTTGTAGAAAAAAAGAATCTAACAATTCAAGAAAAGGTAAGAACCATGTTGAATGAAAGTAAGTTGTCCAAAAGATTCCAGGGAGAAGCAGTAAGTACAGCTTGTCATGTATTGAATAGGGTTACCATAAGAGCAATCTTAAAAAAAATCCTGTATGAGCTTTGGGAAGGAGGGAAACCAAATATCTTATGTTTTCATTCCTTTGGATGCTCATGCTATGTATTAAACGATGAGAAAGATAACCTTGGAAAGTTTGATCTGAAAAGTGATGAAGCTATCTTTCTTGGTTACTTTTCTAATAGTAAAGCATATAGAGTATGCATTAAGAGAACACAGGTTGTAGAAGAGTCTATATGTGTTAAATTTGATGAAACAAATGTAATCCCGAAAAAGGAGTGTGATAGTGATGTTGATGAAGCTACAACAAATATGAAGAAGCTCAACTTGAAGGATCAAGAAGATGGCACAAATTGTGTAGACATATAAAGTTTAGAAAATGAAGAGGAGGTAAGTATAGGTAATGTTCCCTATCAAACTCCTACTAATTTGAGATTTATTAGTGCTTATCCTAGAAAACAAATCATAGGTAATGTCTACGATGGTGTCAAAATAAGAAGGTCCATGCAAAATGTATGTGGTCATTATGCTTTCAATTTTACAATTGAACCAACTTGCATTGATCAAGCTTTAAATAATGAGAATTGGATCATTGCAATGCAAGAAGAGCTTAACCAATTTGAAAGGAACAAAGTATGAGAGTTAGTTCTAAAATCAAAGAATGTCAAGGTCATTAGAACTAAATGGGTATTTAGAAACAAACTGGATAAAAGTGGATTAGTTATAAGAAAACAAAGCATGATTAGTTGATAACGGGTATTACCAAGAAGAGGGAATCAACTTTGAAGAATCATATGCCCCTGTAGCTAGATTAGAAGCCATTAGAATTCTAGTTGCTTTTGCTGCCTATAAGAACGTTAAGTTATTTTAGATAGATGTAAAGAGTGCATTTATAAATGGATATTTAAGTGAGGAAGTGTATGTAAACCAACCCCCTAGCTTTGAAAATGATGATCAACCTGATCATGTTTATAAGCTCACCAAAACATTATATGGTTTGAGACAAGCTCCTAGAACATGGTATGAAAGGCTGAGCAAATTATTTAGTGATCATAAATTCAAAAGAGGAAAAGTTGATACTACCTTGTTATCTAAAATATTAACAAGAATATTTTGATAGTTCAAATTTATATGGACGACATTATATTTAGAGCTACTGATGTGGATCTTTGTCCAGACTTCTCAAAGATCATGCAAGCTGAATTCGAAATGAGTATGATGAAAGAATTGAACTATTTCTTTGGATTGTAAATCAAGCAAAGAGATGATAGAAACTACATTTTTCAATCTAAAAATACTAGAGAGAAGCTGAAGAAGTTCAAAATAGAAGAAATTAAGATAGCAAGTACTGCAATGAGCACATCAACAAGGCTAGACAAAGATGAAAAGGGTAAACTCGTAAATTGAAAACAATATCGAAGTATGAATGGATCTCTTCTTTACCTTATTGCATCTAGACCAGATATTGCCTTTAGTGTATGCTTATCTACTAGATTTCAGTCGAGTCTTAGAGAGTCTCATCTTACTACAGTGAAATGAATTTTTAAGTACTTGGTCGACACACCAAATCTAAAACTCTTTTATAACCAAGGGAACTAGTTTTGAACTCTTTGGATATTCAGATGCTGACTTCAAGGGATACAAAGTTGATAGAAAAAGAACTAGTGGAACCTGTCAATCCCTCAAAAATAGTCTAATATCATAATTCTCTTGAAAACAAACTAGTTGTAACGCCCCTCCTTCCTGGAGCGTTACTAGTGGTAAATTTAGAGGAAATTCCGACAGAGTCTCCCTTAATTTACCACCATTATCCTGTATACAACATACTAATCCACAAGAATTATA
>JAYJMB010034519.1:0-34759 GCA_036873735.1 Pouteria campechiana
TTTTTTTTTAAATTTGAGGGCGACAATTGCCCACCCTTACCTTCTCAATTGTAGATTCTATATGTTGGATGGAATTAGAATCTCACTCTCTTTTGAGCTTTAGTCCAGACTGTCACACGAGTGCTGCAGACAAGTTGGAATTGTGAACATTTCACAAGTCATGGCGCACGTACAATAGTTGCACTCACATGCAAACCAATTCAAGTTAACAACTTTTACTTTAATCATCAAAAGATAATTAAGCGTGATAATTAATTAACAGAACATTAATATAAATCCCAAAAAACAAAGCGTGTGGATGGCTATGTATAACATTTCCTACTTTGGTGTATGTGCCGTTGGAGATGGTCGATCGCTGACGGTGTATTTATATATAATGTTAGACCAAAATGCTGTACCCAACTGTGTTCAGGCAGCCCAATCACGTGGCAACTCCTGCTTCCGTAGCATAGCTCAGCTGCTCAGGTTCCCATATCAATTTGGCTGTGATCTCATCTTGCTCCGGAACATATTCCTGCACGACCCCAAAAGGAAAAATCCTGTCAATCCATCTAAAAATAATTGAAAATTTTGGCTCGGATGTTGTGAATGGCATTATACCTCTAGCTGTCTCACCAATTCCTTGGCTGTTGGGGCAGATATGATGATACGACGTGCAGCTGGCGCAATGAAACCTTCGTCAACGGCCTGATCGATGAATGATAGCAAGGAATTATAATACCCATCCACGTTCAAGAGACCCACCTGCCAAAATGATTGAAATGTAATCTCCCTTTTTCGAGATTAATCACCTTTTGTCACTCTGATGAAAGATGGTTCATTCTTTCCTTGGGTTGAAAATTTTATGTACATGTTAGGTATTGTGGGCTGATTTGCCTGATAAATTGAGGTTTCGTCATGTGATTTCCTGATAGAAAATGGTTCCAATCGATGGATTCAATTTCATTTACGCAAGGGTGCTATATGCTGTGAGGCGAAATAAGCCTGGATAATGCATGTGTCAGCAGCTTTGACAAAACAGCCCTACAAAATGATGAAAAACGGAACATCAAACCATCCATGATCATGACCCAAGTCAAAAAGGGTATATCGTCATTTGACTGGGAATCACGTTTGCCCGCACGGCCTTGGAAAAAAGGAATTCTTGAAGAATTCTACCACCTATACGGAAGATGGGGCCTCCCCCATTCCTCTCTTTACTGATTCTGATGCACCGACCTAACAAATAGGGCTTAATGCGGATAATGAAAATGTCATATCCATTTGAAAAATGGATTTTGGTCTCTGCGAAAAACCAAGCTGAATCAAGAGGATCTTATGCACGTGGATCCGCATATCCGGGTGTGTACATCTTAATGAAGTTCTATACCTGAATTTCCCTGGTCAAAAGAAACGAAAAGCAACCAGCATGCTCCCATCTTTTCTAAAGGGGTTACATCAGTCATGGAAATCCGTTGTAGTAGCAATGAGTGGTTTCTAAGAACTTATTATTTCTATTTCACTGTAGATGTATGTGGATGGCTACAGCGGAACAACCTTTGCATGCATAATCATTTCCATGGTTGCTCTAAAACAGCACATGGAATGTGGTGCTATGCCACATGCCATGAATTATTGCTTCCTTTTGAATTTGTCTAGCCTCCGACACTACCTAATTCAAACACAACCCCTCCCATCGTGGCAGCAGTTGCTTAGGGAATCAAGTTATGGCGGCCCAACCAATAAGGCAGCGGTGCTAAGAAATTCCTGGTCGACTCATTGCTCTACCACATGCACGTGTTCAAAGCATGTAGGCGTTTGTCTTGAACCAGCAGCATTGATGATTAAGTTGACCAGCTATATTTTGTGCCAAAAAAGAGGATAATTTCTAAATCAAGGTAGGTAGGTAGTCGGTATGAACAATATTCCACGGTCAACACAGTAATCATGCCGAAGACAAGATTGGCACCTTGAAAATGAGATGGCGTGACAAGAAAAGGCGGCCTTCCTAATGCATGGGGAAGTGCGTTTTGCATGGTCTGCTCTCTAGTGCCATCACATTTCGTATTCTGACAAATTAAAGGTGGTGAAAAATGAGGATATCTTACCGGTTTCTGATGGATTCCCAGCTGAGCCCAAGTAATTACTTCCAGCAGTTCTTCGAGGGTGCCGTATCCACCTGATATATTATTTTATATGCCCAAGAGAGACTGTAGTTAATGAGCAAGGTGGGTCATTTGGGGGTAGCAGGCATTAGTAATGGAAGGATAAGACCACGTGCATAAAAGGCAGCTGCTGTGCAAGAGAGATCACTCTCATTCACTGAAGTGGTGCAATTATGCATCCGATGGTTGGGCCTCGGTATATATAACTGAATGAGCCTAGGCAAAGCAGTGATCTGTCCTATTATTTTTTTTTGGCCTAAATCATGGCCCACGCTGGATTTTATTTTCATGTATGAAACGAAAGGGCCAAACCAATACGATGATGGACATGGTAATATGAGTTGCCTTGTATGCGCAAATGGCATGGCAATTATCAAGAACTCTTTTAAATTGTAGACATGGAGCAGTGGGGATATTCTAGGTGGGAGTTGAGCATCAGTACCGGGCAGAGCAATAAAAGCATCAGCTTGGCGAGCCATTTCAGCCTTTCTTTGGTGCATGTCGGACACAGCTCTCACTTCTCCAACTGTCTCACCAGTTATCTGCAACAAGATCACATATAATAATGCTGGTGTCAAACTATCCAAAATAAGTTTCCGAAAAAGACCATGATAAACCAGCCAATTGTTCCTCTAGGCTGCAGTGTTAACATGGAAGAAAACACTTCCAGCCATGGTTTAAGACCCAGTAGTCTGATCAACCCTTCTGGTCCTAAACCGAGTCACAAGTCATCAGAGTTGGAGGCAGCCGCAGAGACACCAGATCCGTTTCTGCCGAATCCGGAGTTTACTCACTTCCTAGGGTTGACACCCCATGTCAGAATTTTTTTTGCGTCCCAGCTGGATACTGGGGTACCAAAAGGACACTAACCACACTATTTACACATGATTCTATAGTTTATGTACAACAAAAAGGTTTGCTAAATCCTTGTTGTGTCCTTGCATCTGCACGCATCCAGATGCAAAGACTCAACAAGCTTTCCATCGAACCGGCTACTCCTTTGTGCTCTTCTTTCATTAGTGTTGGCCCATTGAACATCGCAAGTAGGCCGTTGCATAGGGGATGAATTAATTAATTATAGAGCAGAAGTTAAACCATCAATTCGATTTCCTGCAGAATTCACTGAACGAGAGATTATACTTCCCTCTGGGCAGAATATCTAGGGTTTATTTCCAACCATGTGAAAGGTTAGCCTCTAAAACGTTCTTGCAACATAATTGCATACAGCTGGCCCACATAAATACTAGACACGTCAAATTAGCAAACCGCCTTCCAATGTAAGAACAAAAGACATGAAAGCCCAGCTACCGAGCACTAGAAAGAAACCTATCCAAGACTTCAACTAAAAACAACATTGTCTGCTGTCATGTCACAAATGTCTAGTGAACTTTTTAGTGTTGCCCAGTCATGTTATTCGTCGGTTTATTGGTTGAAAAGAGTGCATCTAATAATGGGCTAAAAAAATAATGCAAGGAATTGTTTCAAAGCTTCCAATCTCACCTCTCTTTGCATTAAGGTCTTGGGAATAACCCTGCAATTTAAAACAAGAAGAAAGAAAAAACACACAAGCCAAAAAGCATCCGTCAATAACTCATATCTTCACAGCATTTACCTCTAGATGCATAGCATTTCATGGTGTATGTATGAATTGTTAGAGCTAGGAAAATTGCGATAAACAAACGCATAACTCATTTACCTAACACCAGAGAAAAACTCATTTATCCTTGGTCTTGTGTGAATTGCCCTTTAATTACCATGAATTAGTCTTATTCAATCATTAGCTGAGGTGACCGAGATGTAAACAATATGTAAACCATGTCAATTTCCTCTAGCCACGTGTCACCTACGGGTGAGTTTGCTGACTTATAGGCAAGTTAGTCTCAGATGTGTGGCCCACCTGACGCATGACTCTCGGGACCTTGTTTGCCATGGAAATGCCTTTTGCTTTGCATTTTCGTTGCACACTCCCAAAAGCAGAAAAAAGTGGTTGCATAACAAAGTTGAAGGCTTTCGGTCTGAAATGCCTTCCCTAGTAAAACGTCTCCTTGATAAAGTGATAGAATGTGAAGAAAAACATGCCTCACAAAAAAGCAGGCATTTTCCCACTACCATCATCCCATTTCACAACTGAAGAAGCAAGCATCCCATTTCACTTTTCACATGTGGAGCCTGTCGCTAGGAAATCCAAGCCATTGTTCTCTTGCTGGTCTGGTGAATCAGTTGCTCCGATAATGCTCATTGAAGCATTTTCATGATTTCAAGTACAAAAATTGAATGGTTGATCTATTCATGTTTTTGAACCGTCCATTCACAAATCAACAAGCCCATGTGTTAATGTGAAGCATAATTCATCCTTGATGAACATGGGTGGAAACCAATGACCTGGATAAAAAAAAAAAAAAAAGGCATGGTTCTAGATTCCATGCTGCTCAGCCACCTTGAAGAGCCAGTGCATGATTCGCGTGGGAGATGGGAGTAGTTATATCTTGATGCATAAATTAAGCGGGCCTGTCAATCAGAAAGCTGATTGACGGTTTTTACATGTTTATGGTCCACGTAGATGTACTGGCTATCTAGATATTCATTTGGGCACATCGTCCGATTAGCCAATCTATCCTAACATTCGTGTAGCATTGGCACATTTACTGATACGCCTGCTCCCTTCTTTTCATTACAAATGCATTTGTTGCCTCAAGGAAAAAGGGGCAGGGAAGACATGTCACAAACATGGGGTAGATGGTATCATTTCACTCCATGAACCTGTGGTAATACCAAGGAACAGGCACTCATTCACGACAAGGATTTAGACCACAGAATTGTGTAAGAGTTCACCACCATTTTCAAAACGATGGTAACTTTTTTCTTGTGTGCACCACCATTCGGTAACAAAATCGAGACACAATCCATGTCACTGGCCCACTTGGAGATGAAACATATTGAGAAAATGAGATTGGCCATGCTATTTATTTTTCCGTTGGTTGCCCAATCAGTAATTTTACCTTTTAGCCATCTATAATTAATAAGGGTAGACATCATAAGTTCATATGCATCCTAAATTCATAACAGGCCCCCCCAACCCCCCATGGTTTGGACACCTCCACATGAATGTCAGATGTATGTTGAAATCTAAACCAGGAAGGACGGACCCATGGGAAAGAGGATCATATAAAGGTAAAAATAATGAGAGATGAGGAGAAGGGGAAGAAAAATACCCTAAAACGTGGCGCCCACCATCATGAACAGCGACAGAAACGAGCCCCATCAGACCCACGCTCCCTCCTCCATACACCAAATCAATCCTCCTCTCCACCTTCATGCACATCCAAAAGCGTAAGACCCACAAGACACGTCAAAAAACAGAGTTCAAGACACACAGTTACTACCATCAACAGTAATTATTATCATCCATACAGCCCCCATCGATCGTGGGCGGGAATCCGAGCACGCATTCCTAAACTCGGGTTTGTAAAATCCTAGTTGGAAGAAATGCATGGGGTGAGAGTGGGCCCCACCAATGTATGGTATTGGTAGGTTGAGAGAGGGATTGGTGGTCCACACCAACGTCTCTTCATAATTACAAGTGTTCCCGTTAATATTATTACATGAAGTTTTGTGGGAATTTTGAAGGCAAAAAATGTTGTGTGCCCGAGAAAACATGGTAATGAGTCATGATTCCAAGGTGGCACGTTTGTTTCCCTTGGTAAAAGCACGGTGTTCCCTTGCATATTTTATTTTTTTTTTCTGGAAGGAGATCATGCAAGAAGGGTGGTCGAGGAGACAGACAGATTACAGCTAGACAAGGACTCATACCAAAACTCATAAGACCCAATTCACCAATAATGGCACCACGTTGAATGCCTGTTTACTTAAAATTAAAATGACTAATACAAATGAAGAACAGGAAGAGAAATATGTCAAAAGGAAGAAGACAGATAAATGAAGTGACCCTGATAACATTGGAGGAAAAGGAATTAAATGCTCATAACCACATAGGCTTGAACACAATTCCCCCGAACCCATAACCAAACGCCCTCGCTGTTTTGAAATCCGAAATTGGCAACCTGAAAATCTACAAAAAAAAAAAAAAAAACTTCAAAACCTGTCTCTTTCGGTTCTGCAACTCCAGTTCTAAAAAGCAATCCGAAATCCATGTCCATAATCAAACTGGCCAACAACTTTAAAAAAGGGAAGACAGAGTTTCCAAACACACAAATTTTTGGTCGATTTCTTGGCGCATTAGAATCGGCGGTTAGCAGCCTGTATGGGAATGGTCGACGAACAAGCAAATGTCTGAAAACTACCCCAGAAGATGAATTCGACCAAAGAGAAATCAGTTTCAGTTCAATGGCAGATAGATAAGAAGAGAATTCTATTACGTACCAATTCATTTCCCAACTGAATAGCAGCTTCTTGATAACTGGCTTTCTTCCCTGGGCTGCTTCCGCAGAAGACACAGATCCTTCTGAATTTAGATTTCCTCTCTTCCATCCTTTCCAGAGAATCTTTTTCCTCTCTCTTTCCTACTTTCCTTCAACTAATCTCTTTGAACAGAGAGATTGAGGGAACCTTGGAAGCAGATTCATTACTATTTATATATGTGTATCGCACCAGTCTTGGAAATCAAGAAATTACGGAAACTCGTATAATAAATTAGATCGGCGAAAAGTGTAAAATGTGCGTTTCTCTCTGTTTACCCCAAAGAATTACACCATCCTCGATCCGAGCTTTTCCAGGTGGGGCCGCATTAATCAATGATCCGACCCGCTGATCTGATGGATCTCTCCATTTTTCACAAAGCCTATACTATATTCATTAGAAGAAAATTTTCCCTACTGCCTGTAGCATAAAAATACAACCCCGGGAAAACTTTTGAAGCGAACCCAAGACAGAATTTTGAGTGGGATATGATCTTCTGATCAATTGGAGATATTTGCGGCACGATCTATTCCCATTTGGGCCCACGAGGCCGGTGGTCCAAATCAATCAAAGTGGGTCCCACGCTTGTCACACTCAAAAAAAAAAAAAAATAATAAATAAATCTCTGTTTGTGAATCATACATTCCTCACGTCCAAGTAGGATTGCTTGCAAACCCAGTCATCAGTGACCCCGTCCACATCAATGAGTACACGTGCAAGCCTGGGACACGTTTGGTTGATTTTTCTGACCATATATCTATTTACATAAAAACAAAAAATGGAACAATTTTCCCGCCATTTGGAAAGTAGACTGGTGGTTAAAACCATTTTCATTTGGCGGTGCACGCATGTGAATCGGTCCAACCATCTGGAATATTGAGCCAATCTGCATCGACCACTGATCATAGCCGTCCAAGTCGGTGGATATGCGAAAATAGAACCGTGTCTAGGAACAAGTGCAAAAATAAAGCCATCTAATCAGTGGGATTCTCAGATGTGTACAATCTATGGTGGGCCCCAGCATTTTGACTATGCATTTGGTGATCTGACATAATTTGTTAGATAGTGACAAACGAGCACAGTAGCAAGACATTTAATACTAGTCTACCTGACCTTTTGCAATTGGAAACTTATGAATGGTTGGTTAGGATTATGATGGTAGTACATGGAATCGCCCATAATGGGTCTTTTGCCACTCAAACCCCATCTTTGTCCCTCATTTGTTGATCTGAGCCGTTAAATTCCTGCATTTTAGGTTAAAAACTCCAATTTTGATGATCCACAAAAAGCAGCAAACTTGCTATGAAGACTAAATTCCTAACTTATGGCATTCAATAAAGGATTTAAATGCTATTGTTATCTGTAAAGAACGATTTTCATGGCAATTGATCAGGACGTTGCTGCGAATTAAAAACGGACGGTTAGATCATCATGAGATGTGCAATTCAAGCGGTATGAATCAGCCCTGGACGGCACTAAGACTAAGATGGCATCCGTTGTTAGCGCAGAGAGCTTCATCACCCACTTGGGTATTAATACTGCCAATCGCGCTTTTTCTTATGGGTCTTCCCTTTTAGAGATTCGCTTTACAGTCCTCGGGACCAGGTGAAGCCATGCGCCATCCTCATCTCTGACTTGCATATAGAAAATTTGAAGGATTTTTCCAGCTCTTGGTGGGGAATATGGAATTTAAGGGTTTATAGATGGTTGCAATAGAGTATCCGATTTTGGGGCATCCAAGGCATGCATCCTGGGTTGATAACTGGTCCCGCGGGAGTGTTGGACCGTTCATTGAGTAATTTAAGGAGCATTTAATATCCTCACGCAGGTCACGTCGAGGCCTTTTTAACTCAGTTTGGAAATGTCAATGGAACACCCAAGGCATTAGGAAAATGTGGAAGTGGGACTAAAACCCAAGCGAAAAGAAAGCAAGTGAAACTTCGGCTACCAACTTAATTATTATTAATATTAGTTAAATGGATACAAAACACTTTGAAGGCGGGCAGTAATCTTCTCCATGTTCGGAGGAGGTGAGTGGAGTGGGGCCCACCGATGGGTTGTCCACTTTAGGGAAGAGCCCATCATCCGGGTATTCCTGTGGTGGGCCCCACCGGCCTGGTCCTTCCAATGCCTCCATTTTCTCCGGTTGAATGTTGGCCTTGCATTCCGGTGGAGCTTGCAGGCTATTATGATTGGATATACGCACGCTGAATTAGGATTTCAAGTTAAGCATAGAAGCAATCCTGGCTTAGTTTGAGCGATGGTTCTCATTTAAAATGAAAAATCTCATCATAGCTTGCATACAAGTTATTATTGGTTTTCACCGATCCCATTCAACATCATGCTTACACCTGAATGGTTTATCCCAATCCGTATACGAGCTAGGTATCGTCTACTAAGGCCATTTGGTTTTATGTAACTTTAATCTGAAAAGATGCCTCTTATGGTTGTTAGATTCTTACGTGGAAAGGGGTGCTGCTATAGGGCGAATTACACCTCAAACACTCTTCCTTAGCTCGAGTTGGAATTCATATACAGAATTTACCTTCATGCTCTATCTTTTCATAAGAAAAGGCCAACGATGAAATCATGCATCGAATGCAAGTTACCGACAGCTTTTATCCTTATCTAATAAATTAATATAATATCTATTGCCCCATGTACATATTAATTCGCCTAGCTATATACGAATTGCATGGACTTCATAACTCATATTGTAGGATTTTTAATGTCGATTCTTTACAAAGTTAGAAACCAAAATTTGGATAAATTTATTACAGGAAAAATGAATTATTATTAAATTTGTAAGCTTTAGAAGCCATGCTTGTAAATTCTGCTCTTCTTATTTTAATAACTAATAATACAACTTGAAAATAATAAGTAATTTTTTTTAAAAAATTTTGATTAATATATTGAAAAGGTAATAAATTCTAAGCACTCAGTGTTCTCATAAAAGGTGGACCACACTCCTACTGGAAAGAGCAAATAGAAGTAATAATTTAGATGAAGTATTTCTTACTTTGTTGAGAATAATCAAGAGTATAGACATTTTTGATCAGCTAACTTATTGAAAAGCTTTTTATTATATACAAATTAGAGCATCTAGCTTTTAAATACAAAGTTTGATTGACAATAATGTATAATTATCTTATAATTAATTAAAGATTGGATTTTTTTTCTTACTTGTTCTTAAGATGTAGTTCAATTGAGCAATAAATTTCCTTAATTTCTTATTTTTCAATTTTTATTACGTAGCTCTATTCTCAGTTCTATTAAATCAGCTGACAATGTAGACCTTCAAATCAGCTTATCAAGGTATAGTTGTATGCATGACAATAATTATGATATCCCACATCGCCTGAGTGAAGGAGGAAGTCCTGGGCTAAATATGTGAGGCTTGGTTGCAAAAGTATTACCCGTTTTGGGCGGGTGAAGGACAGGCTCGGAGGTGCTAGTGAGGTTCCTGTTAAGGATGCACTGTGCGTCGGAAGAAACAAATCCGTGAGTTTGGTGAGGTTCTTGGTAAGGATGCACTGGGCAAAGTGGACAATATGTGCTGGAGCGCCGGGTCGTTACAGTTGGTATCAGAGCTGACTCCCAACAGTCTGCAGAGGTGTGTGCTATGAGGACACGGCAAGCCTGAGGAGGGGTGAATATGATATCCCATATCACTTGGGTGAGGGAGGGAGTCCTGGGCTAAATATGTGAGGCTCAGTTGTAAAGGTGTCACCCATTTTGGGCCAGTAAAGGATGAGCCCGGAGGTGCTGGTGAGGTTCCTGTTAAGGATGCATTGTGCTCCGGAAGGGACAAATCCGTGAATTTGGTGAGGTTCCTGGTAAGGATGCACTAGACAAAGCGGACAATATATGCTGAAGCGCCGGGTCATTACAATAATGTATATCTAGGGGTGTAAGTCAAGCAGGTTTGGGGCAGGTTTTAGTTTTTCTAACTCTAACCCTTACTTTTATAACCTTTTTCCAACCCTAATCCTAATTCTAGCCCTTACTTTTATAGCATTTTTTTAATCTTAACCTTAACTTTCACTTTTATAACCTTTTTTTAACCCTAACCCTCACCCTACATGTGCGGGTTGACTTTGGGTTTAGGTTATTTAAAGATGTATGAAGTCATATAGTTTAATATTATTTTAATATCACTCACATGAATTTTTTATTAAAATAACTTTTACACTAATAATTAAATATATAAAAATAAATAATGTGAACATCGCATACAAAATTTTAGTGCAATATGTTGCATACAAATATTTCTCACAAGGCATATATGGGTGAAGGGTATGGCACAAGAACTTGCATATAGTTACGCAAAATTTTACCATATAATTTGATTGGATAAGATAATATCAATTCATATTTTATTTATATAGCGTGACTATAATAGATGGTAAAATCATGTTTAAATAACCTATATTTCTCCTACTTGCTTTGGGAAATTCAACTAAAAGAATCCTCTCCTATGACTCCATGTTAAGTTCAATCTCATTCTTTTACTTCAATTAGGATCCTCACTATCTTTTTTTTTCTTTGATGAGGGGATTCGAATGTGTAGTCAACCATATATGAACCTTTGATGAGAAAAAGAATACCTAGAGTAGATATTTGACTGAATGAAAAGAAGGGATGCGGGTTTGGCTTGGAACGGGTTGCTTGACCCCCTCACCCACCCCTCACCCAAGGTAGGTGTGGGTTAAGGTTGAATAATAGCTTTCTAACCCTACTTTAAATTTGGGTTCAAGTAGCTGGGTTCGGATTGAACCGATCTTGACTTACACTCTATGCATGTCATATCAATTTATTTTGTATAAGCCATTTACTTATTTTTTGATTGAGTTGCTACGAAAAATTGAGAAAGGTTTGAGCTCATAGCAAAATGATAATACCTAAGGTTAAGCACACCATAATTAAGGTGTCCAAATTGCTTGTTACATGGAAGATGAAGATTTTTGGAAAACAGGGGCATAGTTATAACCCCCCAAAGTGAGGTTTACACAACATTTGATTTAATCAGTTATCAAAAATATTTATAATGTAGTTTCTTTATGCCATATATTAAAAATAGTCAAACAAAAGACTCAAGTATACCATTCCAAAAATAAATAAATAAATACAAATTAAAAAAAATCATCATATGATCCACTTGAATGTTAGGTAAATTTTTCTAATGACTTAATCACAAATATATATTAACAAATTAAATAATATAATATAATATAGATATCTCGTGATCTTAAATTACATCAATGATATCACATATGTTCACATATTTAGTGTTGGAGCAACTTATTTGAGTCTTTAATCAATATAAATTTTCCTATAATACAAATAAATGATACTAAAAATATTTTAAATAAATATTTTAATTCAAAAATTATATAAATTTTATTTTATAAAATTAAGGTTGGTTGGACATCCTCACGGAACTTTCGCATTCTTTCATGAGTAATAGAACAAACTCACCATGGCATTTTCTTTTCAATGCTAAATGCACCATTATTTATCCCTCTCTCTCTCTCTCTCTCTGAGAATGTTTGTAAAATCACCACACCTTTGGTCGAATCTGTATATCATATATATACAAGTGCAGTTGTACAATTAGATAAGGAAAGAATCACAAAGGATTGCAAGCCTACAATTAAGGGTCAACTAAACAAGAAAGGAATGATGGATAAGAATCAAAGGAGGATTCTGAGGAAGCCTTAACCTCCCGCCACCTTCCCCCTGCCCCTTGCAAGCTAAATGTGGGATTAGAGTACACAAGTAGTTTGGATCAAAAGAATGTGAAAAGAGGCTATGAGACACTCTTGGTAAAGACATCAACAACCTAAAGTGTGGTAGAAATATGTTGAGTGTGAATCTAATTGGCGACCACAAGTTCTTGAAGAAAGTGATAGTCTAGATCAATGCACTTGGAGTGATTGTGAGAGACTGGGTTGGAGCTTAAGAAGATGGCACTCTTATTGTCACATAGAAGAAGAGGACGAGCTGGAGTGGAAACACGCAAGTCATAAAGAAGATGATCTAACCATAGGACTCCAACAACAGTGGAGGCTAGGGCATGGTATTCAGATTCAAAGTTGGAGTGAGAGACCGCAGGTTCCTTCCTGGCACTCAAAGAGATAAGATTGTCACCCATATATACTGAATAGCTAGAAGTGGAGCATTGAATGTCAGGACAACTAGCCCAATCAACATCAGAGTAGGCAGTAATGCTAGTGGAAGAGGACACAGTGAATGATAAACCAAAGTGAAGGGTATCCTTGACATAACGAAGAATGTGCTTCACAACCAGAAAATGTTCATTAGTGGGAGCATGCAAATATTGACTGATAGAATTTACTGAGTAAGGAAGATTAGGATGAGTAATAATCAGTTATTGTGTATCAACAAGAGAGCAATAAAGAGTGACATCCTCAAATGGACAACCAATAGAGGAGTGTTGGGTGACAACCATAGGAGCTGTTATAGGTTTACAGTCAAGAAGTTGAGCATGTACAAGAATAATAGTGCATACTTTATCTGGCCGAGAAAAAGACCTGTAAAGGTGTGAGTGGCTTTGAGAATTAGAAAATAGCTGAGGGATCTTAAATTCTTAGTGGCAAATTCAGAGTGTAGTTGGCAAATGAAGTTGTTGAGAAAGAACACATTATTATCAATGAGAATAATGTTATCAACGTACAGCAAAAGATAAATGATGTGCCTCTAACAATAGAGAATGAACAAGAAAGTATTTGCACGACTGCAAGTGAACCCAAGCTTCAAAAGGAATGAGCTAAAATATTGAAACCAAGCACACGAGTTTGCTTGAGACCATAAAGAGCCTTCTTGAGTTTGCATACATGATGAGGGAAGTGGGGACCAACACATCTGGGAGGTTGCTCCATATAAACATGTTCCTGCAAGATGCCATTAAGAAAAGCATTCTTAACATTGAGTTGGTGAAGGGGCCAGCCATAGGTGATGGCTAGAGAGAGCACAACACAAACAGTTGAGGCTTTGACTATTAGACTGAAGGTATTTGTGTAATCAAGGCCAGAAAGCTGAGTGTATCCCTTGGTAACAAGACAAACCTTGAGGCTGTCAATAGAGCTTTCAGATGACTTATTTGTAACCCACAATGTTCATTTTGGGAGGCCAAGGAATAAGATCCCAAGTGTAGTTGTCATGAAGAGCTTTGATCTCTTCATCCATAGTAACGATCCTTGCAGGGTTTTTAGCAACCAATTTGAAACAATGAGGCTCCCATGCAGTAAGGAGAGCATGTAGGAGACTCAAGACATGGTGACTAAGATAAGTAGGATATTGTGGCTAGAAAATGCCTGCCTTAGCTCTAGTGACCATCGGCTGAGAGGAGGAAGGTATAGATGGAGCATGCAAAATGAGATCATTAGACTGCGACAAAACTAGCGCTAAAGAGTCGAGAGCAAGGGACTCAGTAGATATCTGCATAGGCTCAGAGAAAGAGTCAGGACAGAGACAATATGCATGAGACCCAGACCGAGAATGTGGATCAGATAGAGTTGTGGGGGGCAATGAAGTAGGGGGGTAAGGGTGGAGCATGGGTTTGGATGGGTTCCAATAAACATGATAGATCTAAGGATGAGGGAGGCTGGGTTATAATGTTGGGTAGTAAGGGAAAATTTTGTTCATTAAATTTAGCATGATGAGTGACATAGATTGTTGAGGTAAGGGGGTTCATGCAACAAAAGCCTTTATAGGAAGGACTGTAACATAAAAATAAGCAAGGAAGGTTGCGAGGAGAAAATTTGTTGGTGGCATAGTCACATAAATAGGGATAAACTCTGCAACAAAAGGGATGAAAGTTGATGTAGAGTGGAGGTTTAATGTGTAAATTTTGAAAGGGAGAAATGCCTCCAAGAAGTAGGATTGGCAACTGGTTAATGATATAAGTCATGATACTAAAAGCATCAACCCAATAGCAATTGGGTATGTGTAAATGAAATAAGAGCGCAAGGCCCATTTTAGTCACATGGCGATACTTGCGTTCAACACGTCCATTTTGAAAAAAAGTGTAGGGACATGACATTTGGTGATGAATGTTGGAAGAGTAAAGTTGAGATTGAATGTGATTGCTACAAAACTCAGCACCACCATCGCTTTGGAAAATTTTGATTTTGCAAGAATATTGATTTTCCATAAATGACTGAAATTGGATAAAAATGTCAAAAAAATAGATTTAAATTTCATAGTATAAAGCCATGTAAAGCAAGAGTGATCATCAACAAAAATGACATAACAAGTAAAGCTCATTTTAGATTTAATCGAGGCCGGTCCCCGTATGTCACAATGAATAAGGCCTAAAATTGAGGTGGACCGAGTAGCATGAGTGGAGAATGGAAGTTTATAACATTTCACAAATTGACACATAGCTCAAATAGTAGGGGTAGGCAAAATAAAAGGGATAGCTGGCCTTTTTTATTCAATAATGAAATGATAGAATCATTTACATAACAAAAACGTGTATGTCATAGGTCATATGACGTCGTAAGAGTAGATTTATTTAGGACAAACAAAAGCATCAGCGCCACACTCTAGGATGTAGAGATCGTCATCATGTTTTTCGGTTGCCACCATATTTCTTATGATCTTGTTCTGAACGACAAAGGAAGAGTTAGTAAAAATGACTTGAAGAGGAAAATCAAAAGTCAAGTTTCTAATAAAAAGAAGATTTTTCGTGAGGTAGGGAACTAATAAAACACAAAAAATTTTAAGTTGGGAGAAGGGTTAGAAGTACCCATGTGGGTGACAGGTAAGGACGCCTCATTTCCCACAATAACTTTATCCTTACCACCGTCTTGCTCGAAAGTGTCGAGTACAGTCAAGTCTGACATCATGTGAGTGGAGGCACCCGTGTTAAGATACCAATCAAAACTAGAAAGACCATCGAAGAGAAAACAACTATTTTGGAAAGCTTCAGCAAGTTGTGTCGATCGATCGGTAATATGACCTTCTATTTTACAAATTTGGTAGCGAGGATTATAGGGGCCATGAAAGTAGTTGTTGCTGAAAGAGTGGCCACCAGATGAAGAACCTCCCATATTGCCATCGGAGCCGCCTTTGAAGCGCCGATTGCCTTGGGAGAGAGATTGTCCACCACGACCAGAGGATTGGTTTTCCATGAAGGTTGCAGGTGAAATAGAATGAGTTTCAAGATATTTTTGAAATAAATCATAACTTTTGGCTCGAGGAACCAAATTATGGAAAGAGGATAGCGACGTGAGAGCCATCTGTGTGGAGGAGAAGCCAGCGAACTCGGTGCCGAGAACACGAAGAAACTAGTAAGACTTGTTGATTTCATCAACTAGATGTCCAATGGCCATTAACTGATCACAGAGGCCTTTGAACGCATGAGCAAACTTAGCAACAGATCGGTTGCCTTTCTTCATGAGCTCTAGTTCATCCTTCACGCGTAGCTCATGAGTTTTGGAGCCATGGCTAAAGGCACGTTCGAGTGCAACCCAGAAATCCCGAGAGGTTGCATGACCAACAACGGCTGTCATGGCTTCTTCAGAGAGGGAGGATAACAACAAGCTAAGGATGTGCTGGTCTTTGAGTTTCCATTTAAGAAACTTGGGATTGATCATGGAGGTGCCGTCAGTGGGATTGGGCAGAGTTTCAAATGGTTTGGTGAAATAACCATCAATGAAATCGAGACAATCCTAGCATTGAAGAAAGGGAATAAGCTGACTTTTCCCAAGTAAATAGTTGGTTGCTGAGAGCTTAATAGTAACCATGTAAACCATGGTATTGAAGGAGAGAGGTTCGGCCATGAGGAATAAAAAGAAGAAGGGAAAAACGAAAAAAAATCAGAAATGATTCCTATAAGGCTCTTAATACCATGAGAATGTTTGTAAAACTGCCAAACTTTTGGTGGATTCATTATGTCATATATATACAAGTGCAGTTGTACAATTAGATAAGGAAAGAATCACAAAGGATTACAAGTGGATTACAAGCCTACAATTAAGTATCAACTAAACAAGAAAGGAATGATGGGTAAGAATTAGGGGAGGATTCCGAGGAACCCTTAAAACTCTCTCTCCCTCTCTCAATTCGTCCTCAATAGCGTTCTAATCAACTTGGTCGACTCCATGATTGGCACAGCTTCTTTAAGATTGGTGGCCCTAAGCTTTCTCATCAACACCCAACAAAAAAATAAGGAAGACCATATGTCCATTTATTAAAAAGAATTATTCAAATGATTAGGATGGTTGGAAATGAAAAGTGACCCAATTTTCAACTACCGATTTCGTATCATAATCCAACTGCTAGTTATATAAAAATGAAAAAAAATGCTGTCCTCTAAACAGGGGGGATTGTTGCAACAAACTCCAGGCCTCATTATCAGCTTCTCACATGTCAGCATCGCTTCCTTCCCACCATCTTGTAAGTTGTTACATCATATCCAGGGAGCAAGACGCATCCATGCACGTGAATCTACACTGTCTGGATGGAGCTTTTGTGGTTTGAGTAAAATCCAAAGGTAAAATTAATTGAAAGAAAGATCCTCATTATGAAAAGATATTTGACAAATGGAAACAGTGAAAGTTCAAATTTTAGTTTGATGAGATGGTTGAGATGCTATGAATTTTCCAGGTTTATTTAACCTTAGTGTTAGGGCCCATTTAGTGGGCATGTATAACGATTCCACAAGAAAAACTAGACTTGGGAAATATTCTGATACCCATCACATTGTAATGTCTGAATTGTGGCCAATTAGGAGACTTGTTGGGTGGCTCGTGCGCTGGAAGGACTACATATGTGCCTGATTTTAAGCCACACATAAAAATCCGGTTTTAACCTTACTAATTCAGAATGAAATTTATAATAAGCAGCTGAATAACTCTCATATGAGATTTGCGGACCTGATTGTTCATGTGAGCTGGGTGGATATCCTTTTCTAAAGGACTGAATAATTTAAAAACAAAAAAGGGAAAAAAAGTGCTAGCTGCCTCCCACAGCTTATGACGTGTTGATTCAATTATTGTAATATGACATGGGGAACGTTGGTAATAAAAGATTGTGATTTGGCATTTAGAGATAGGAACTTAAAGCTTATTCAAAAGTATATATGGAGTAAATGGTTTCTTCCTGTGATTAGTTATCAAACATCTAATTTCCTTATTTTCCCAAGAACTAAAAAGTTTGAAGCTTTCAAAATCATGAAAAGGTTTCCCATAAAGCTAGGCACAGTTTTCCAAGAGTGCTCCTTACCCATGAGCCCCATTCACAACTTGTGAAAAACAACTTTCACCTTTCAAGACTTGTGAAATCCACATTTCACCAAAAGCTTTAGAAGAACTTTTCATGGAGTTATCCTACCAACCGCATCCCACAGCTTCTTTTTAGCAAGCTGTACCCGACAATGTCAAATCTATTTCGAGGACGTGTCACGATACTTTTTGGATTGTTTTGATGCTTCCCAGCGATAATCCAATCTTCCAATTTGTCATATGAATGAAAGCATACTGTGTGCTTTTCCTGGTTTTCCTGTTTTCTTTGTTCGGTGGATTGAACCCTATCTCATCAGGTATGGTAGCCTTTTGGATAGGGAGTATTTTAGATGGTATTAGAAAGGTGCATTTACAATAAAAATAATATCAGTAAAATAGATTTTTTTATGGAAATGGTAAGAAAAATATTGGTAATAATAAGAAAAATAAAATTATTAAAAATACTTAAATGTAATATTGGATAAAAAATGAATATACTTCATATATATTCTCCATCTAAATACACCTTAAATACTTTTCTCTCTTCTAGAATGTCTGGTTCACTGAAAAGAATACAAAAGAAAAGGGTTTTTAAAAAATTCCTTTTTTTAAATCTCATTTCCTGCTTATTTAATATGGTGTGATATTTTAGGTACTTATATTTATTATATTTATATTTTTCCATTATTATATTTTATCTTTTATTCAAAAAAAATTTCCAGTTTATCTTTGCTCACGTCATTTTCAATAATTATCCCCTTTCAATTCATATCATTTCTTTTATTTTTTATCTTTTTTCAATTGCATTTCTTTTTACCTTTTTTTTTTTTTACTTCCAAGACAACACACTCTTAATGTAATTGATATTTTATTCCTATTTTTCCTATTTTTATATTTTCTTTTCGTTTTTAGATTTAGCTTTTTTTCCACTTTAGAATGCATCCTGTATGACGTTTTTCCACCTAATTTTAACCTCGTTGGAGTCAGTGCAGCGCTGCTGTCGCCAGGTCAATTCGTACAAACGGATAACGAAGTTTTAGTGCCGACGGCGGGTTTGGTGTGAGTTTAGCACCGCTTTGGAAATGGTCCCCCTCCACCACTCTAGAATCTAGCCGAACTGCTGCATGAGCCACGGCATTGCAAAGCACCATGGGAAGCTTTAGGAACACGGATTTTCCGCTGTCTTGAGGAACTGTGCAGCTAGCAAAGATGGATGTATGTCCATGGTCCCAGTTGGGTCGATGTCTTTGTGACAACCACTCCTTTCCTAGTCCCACCTTCCCCATTTTGTACGTGACAAATCAAGCCAAGGAGATGAAAGAATCAAGTGGGCGATGGAAAAGAAATGATGGTGATTGGTCGGCCCATGCACTGATCATCTGCTTTGTCATTCTTCCGTATTGTGACATATAGCAGACAAATTTCTGTACTGTCCTCGAATATTTTCATGCAAGTAGACCTTTATATGGGCGGATGCAGTATAATGATTAGGATGGATTTCCAGACACTTATCTGTTGTAATCCATAAGAATTTGGCATTTTGTCCTCTGATCTCTTCAGCACCACCATAACTCGAGATTTGCCTTAGATTCAGATGGTAACTTCTTTTCGCTTGGAGCATGGTTGGTTGGAACAAGACAAGAGATGATATTTAACACAAAAGTAAATAAGATTAAAATGTTAAAGAATTAAAAAAAAAGAGATACCTAATGTGCAAGGTTCTTAGCTATGCGAGGTCTACGTAGGACAAGATGCATGTAGTCGTACTTATGTTTCTGAAGAGGCTGATTTTAAAACTGAATCTTGCACCACAAGGACACTGTATAAGAGCCTTATTGTTAAAAACTAAGTGTTAAAAATATTGATAATAATGAAATAAGTAAAATTATTATAATAAAAATATGCCAGATCAGCTCTGAAAAATTAAAAACTTTGTTTTCTTTCTTTTCAAATTTGGCGGCCAATCAGCCCCTCATCCATCGCCGTGCCTCACGACTTACGTTTGCATTTCTAGCTTAATGTCAACTGTTTCATAGAGTGAAAGATCTCAGACATCGGTAATGTAAATGGGGATTTCGGATTCGAAGTATTGGATTTTAGTTTGTATAAGCATGTACATTTATATTCTTGTTTTGCGTAGGGGTACAACTTAGGCTGAGTTGAACCCAAAATTGTAGAAACCCAACCCCATTTTGATTGGGTTAGGTAAATAAAAAAATTGAGCTGCAGAAACTTAACCCAATATATAAAATTGATTAAGTTAGGGTTAATGATTAGGAAATTTAACAAACACAATTAACCAATTTTTCTAATACTTGTCATATGTTTTAAATTTTGTTATGACTAATTTGTTAAATTTCTTCTCATTTTATCTAATGTCATCGTATCTTGTCAGAGGCATATCTTTATTGAATTTAACTCTTGTCATTTAAGAATTATAATTTAGAGTATAGAACTCAACTTAAATTTTAAGAATAGAGTGGCATAAAAGTTTTAAGTCTTAAAAAATGGATTATGATAAGACTGGGATGAAGTTTATGAGATGAGTTAGGGTTAGGCTTGACTCCAACGCAACCTAAACTGATCGAATTTCACCCTTATTATTTTATTTTATTTTGTCTTTTGCTTCACGGAGTGCTTAATTCTCTCCCCGGGCATACAGTAATTCCCCAAGGGACACGGTACTTGCCTGCCCATGGCCCGTGATACGCTGGAACGAGAAAACAGCACGCTATCTTCTTCTCTGGTCAGAGTTTCGTTTCTTTATTGCTAAAAGTCAATACATATTAGCAAATATTAAAGCCAATAAATAGCATTAGATTAGTTGCTGGGACATCTAAATAGCATGCTAAGGAATAAAAGAAGTAAAAGAGGAAGACTTAAAATCTGATTTCACTTAGAAAATGAGATATTTCTCTGTACATGAATCTCGGCGACAAATCTCCAGGTTGCCTTTTTGATTCTCTTTGCCCTGTTTACCTACTTCAGCGGCCCGGAATGTAAAAGGTAACGATTCTTCTGCCAAGAAGATTTTTGGGGGGAATCACATGCATGACAAACCCTACCTCCGCTGGCATGTATATGTGTTTGGCAAAATGTTTTTATGATCCAAACGTTGAGGTGATAGGTAGGAAGCAAGGGCGGTGAAGAAGACGACATGGTCGAAGAAAATATTGGAGTGATGGTTTGGATTACATGGAGAAATTGAGGTTGCGAGGCAGCGGCACTTGGATTCATGGTTCGCCACCAGCCAAAGGGTTGGGTTGGATGTCCCGTCGACCCAGATTGATTAGTCACGAGGTAGGCTGGACAAGAAGATAGGTGGATTAGTTTGTGTAGAAGAAAGAAATGCATGCCCTCATGCACACGAAATCATGCATGATTAACCCATTCCATACGGAACAATGATACCAACGGTCGACTCATGTACCAATGCTGACGGCTAACTTCAGTCATGACTTCGTCAGTCACGTGCCATGAATCCCAGATGGACGGTCAAATGTATATATTCTAGTGAGAACTCACCTTTACAGCCGTGAGTTCGTGAGTCATGCTTATAATCAACCTTTAATGGAAAGAAATTTAAAGAAAAGAAAAAATTATATTAACCATAAGGTTAATTATAAATGCAATGAAAAAAAAAGAAAAAATATGAACGGCATAGAAAATAATGTCAGCAATAATTAAAAATATATACATAATTATTAAAAAAGATAAAATTGTTTATAAAAATATATATTAAATAAATGATTGAGTATCACTTACTCTTCTTTTTTATCCTTTCAATCCACCAGATTTTTGTTATGTAGATATTGAAAATTCTTGCTAAACTTTTTGCCGTAATTAGACTTGGAGATGAATTGAAAAAAATTAGAAATTTAATCTCCATATAGTTGATTTGACACGTGCCTTTTGTAATACTTATATTTTTTATTATTACTTATATTTTTGATTATTTTTATATATTTTAAATTTATTTTTTTCATTCTTACTTCTAGCCCATCATCCCCTTTAGTAATGTTATCATAGCGGACTCCTAGTTGAATTCATTAAGCATTCAGTTCATAGTCCGAACCGTTCGACTAGTTTTTTCAACTAGTTAAACTATTTTTTTATTTTTTAGAAAGAATCAAAAATAACATAGCATGAATTTTAAAAAATTCAAACAATGGATGTTAATCTAAATATATAATTTTTTTATTATAATGATATATTATTTTAATTTATATTTTTTATAAAAATATTTTAAAAAACTTTTACTATTAAATCAAATCAAGATAGATTGCATCGATTAGTTAGTTGAGTTTGGTTTTAATAACATTGCCCTTTAGTGATAAATATAAGTGATATATATTTTTTCTAATTTTTTGACCAATCCATCACTCCTTTATTACAAAATATAAGTAACGTACATTTTTCATATACTTTTTTTTTAAAATACTACAAGGTAGCATATTCGTCCTCCACTGCGTGTGAACGAGATTATTTTAGTCATTTTGTAATTTCGGCTGTCCCACCCTGAATGACTTTCTAGACGCTGACGTGTGTCTTGACAACAGCCGCGAAGCATCATTCCCAAAGACGTGGCGGGCTAATATCCGTCAGATTGGATCAGGACGGGTCGAACGCTGTCAGCGGCAATAAATGGGTTTGTAGAAAGGCAAGTTGTCCTATCATCCCTTGGAAATTGACGCGACCGGACGCCTGTTTCGCTAGCACGTGTGGCACGAATGCCCGTTGCTGGTTGGTGGCTGTCCTTATTTAGTAGCACGTGCGCAAGCCGCCGGCTACCGACGCCCCGAAACTGGGCCTGCCTTGTCCTCTCAATTCACACAAGCAGAGCATCCGTCCTAATCAGATCGTTGGGCGCCATACATCAGTTCTCACCCACGTACACACGCGCCAACACCTCCGGACATACCAAATAGCTTCTGGAGAAATCTAGTCCGTCCATCATGTGAAGAACTCGATTTTATAACACACAAACCAAAATTAGCTTACAAATCTCTCATATGTTCTTAGCAGGGTACAGAGAAGTAGACAGTCACAATCAGTTTGCATGTGGGGTTACTGCGGTGTTTTTCCATTTGCTGTGTGTAAGAATCCTGTGTGGATTTCGCGAATATCACGAGGTGACTCGAGCGCATGAAATTGGTGCCGCATACCATTGCGGTCAACAATCTCGATGTGTTTTGGTCCCTATCCAGATGAAAGGAGATTGAGACGGCGATATTTTCTCATTGTTGTGATTAAGATATATCTACTCGGGCAGGGGGAGAACCTTGATACGCAGTGGATGCGAAAAATTTATGTCGCATAAAATACGCTTGCATCTAGACGCTGCGCTTATGAATGCAACCTCAGATTTCTCTGGACGGCAGAAATAGATGGAAAAATTGCGAGTAAAATGGAGAAACTTATTCGATTTAGAAATTGTGTGAAAAGTAAAATTCGGAGTTATTGTTTGTTTTATTGGAATCAATACTTAGGCGTTGATGTGATTTTTCAGTGCACGAGCAATTGGGGCAGAGTATCGAATAATTCAAACCTTGCGTGATTGCTTAATGCCGGGAGCCACGTTGTCCGACCTACCAAAAGGGTCCGCGAGTTGAGTGTAGCGACAGGCGTAGCATCTAATCAAGCTGGGTGGTACAGGTGCGACAGAGATCAGGTGTGAAAGCGACGTGCGTAATTTTAACATTTGAGTTTTTGTATTTTGGAGAATTTTATTCCTCCATTAAAGCCATTGTCCTGTCCCTTGATTCGCTCCGAGTGCTGGGCCAGATGTTCAGGACGATTTGCATGGCACACTTGCCTCTTGATGACGTGAAACTGCTGGAATCAGGTTGTAGATACTAATTTTAATCTTTTTATTTGGCTGCAATAGAAGGTTAAATCAGCGTTTGCAGAATGGAAAGTTTTCAGCGAAATATCGCCAACTTCTTTGATTTGGGACTTTAGCAAGGTGTTCTCGCAAGTGGGGAGAAATTGTTGGATTATGAGAAAATTTCAAAATTTTGGAAAAAATCTCAAGAAACCAAGGGAAATTTTGCTGAAAATTTTGAAAGAAATTCAAACCTATATGGCAAAACGTTAACATTAATAAAAACCATTATCATTATTGGAAACACTCTCCAACCTTCTCAAAACTCAATTTTGAAACACCCTCTCATGATTTAATTCATCAAAAACAACTTTTGGGGTCAAGATTATAAGATCATAAGTCGATAGCAGAGCTGTTGACATCCAATCTATGGATTTCCTAACTAAAATCCACTTTTTCTTTTCAAAATCCATAATAAAAGTTCCAAAATTCATTTTTGAATGTATTAATGCACATTTTGGGGCTTAAAATTGACATACAAAAAGGTTGCTTACCTCTATTTCATCGAAAGTAGGGTGTATTTACTTGGTTTCCATGTTTTTTCCTTTCGAATCTACCCCATTTAGAAGAAAATCATTGAAGGAGTGTTTGAAACCCATCTCCGAACGGACTCCTTATAGAATTGGAGTAAAAAATCGGCTGTAATCATTTCCGGAGCCAGCGACTTCTTTCTTGAATTTTGTCCTCCCATTTTCATTTTTTCATCCATTAAGTCTCCAAATCACCTAACACGTTCATTTTTTATTTTGGGGTAAATGGATCTGTGTATTAATAATGATTATTTATAATAATTTATTAGTATTTTTCTTATATATTATTCATTATATGGATTAAATAAATTGTACATTGGGTTTACTATTTAAACAACTTTTAAAACATGTGAAAATGATTTTATAAAAAATAATTTATTCTTAATAATATAAATATTATTTAACAACAATAATAATTAATTACTTATATTTTTTCTTGTCATAAAATTATTTATTAAATTATAATTTAATGTATGCATTTATATTTTTGTAAGTTATAAAAAATAATTTATATTATAATAAAAAAAATTTAAATATGCAATTAGACTTATCATAATTTATTAAGAAGTTTTTTAGAAGAATTTATATATTTTTATATTTTTTAATTTTTAATATTTTAGTAAAATAGTTTGACAAAATTATCGATAATTTCTTCAAAATTAGCAATAATTTTTTCTTATTCAACATAGCAAAATTTTTTCTCTCATCAAAATTACGAACACTAGGTCAAACAACAAAATTCATTTTGGTTACTATAACTTGCTTTTCTCGTAGTGGTAGTTATTGTTTGATATAGTTGAATTAAATGGTTTAAAGTTATTAAGCTGTGTTCATGGTTGGAATACCAAAGTAATGAATACAAGACTAAATTGTCCTAGAAGGCAAAATTTATAAAGCGTTAATTAAAACATTTTTATAAATTAAAATAAATAAATTTACCAGATTGCGAAAGACATAATACTCAAAAAGCTAGATTTTAAATTCAGAAGTATTTTTTAAGAATATGTGAATCTTTAGAAACTATCTAATAATTAAAGAGGCATTTTAGAAAAATAACTTTTAATAAGCAAAAAAAGTACTTCAAGAAGGATTATTTATGAAAATTAGGTTATAAAACCTTTTCATAAGCATCGTCAAATATAAATTATTTTTTAAGTGTTTTATTTTAAGCAAATAAGCCATAGCCTAAAAAATAAGCCAAGTCAAAGATGCCCCTTGAAATGGGCAATCGCGATTTTCTCTGCAGAATTAAAGAGTCATGCTTTTAGCCAACGGGGCTGGTACAGAGATATCAATCCTATGTTTTGCATGTGCAATTAAAAGCCGTTATATAGTGAATATATGTCTAAGCAACTCAATCAATATATTAAATCTTATTGCATGCCACTGATGCCACACTATTAGTGATAACAAGGACACAACATTATGCTAAAAAAATTTAAATGTCACAAAGAAGTATTATTGCTTGAAGAAGCAACATCATCAACCGTCCACCTCAAAGGTGATAAATTGGTGTTGTTTGAATAAATAGCATTATCCATGCAATCCCAAATCATTATCCATTAAGTTTTCAAAGATTCTCAATTTTCAAAAAAGTATTCTTCTCTAGGTGGCATTGTTATCATACATCACCCTCAAAGTTGATGAATGGGCGTTGTTCAAAGAGGCAACAGTATCCATGAAATCCCGAATCATTATTGATGAATATTTTAAAAGGGTATTCAATTTTCAAAATATGCAAAAGTGGACGGTGAACACAAACATTGACCAGTAAAATAAAATAAGAGGAGATTTCATGAATCTCGTCTCATCTAAATGTCTAAAAATATAAGTCATTTCTAATGATTCTGCCAACAAGCCTAGAATGAAAGAAAAAGAAAACGCGACATCGTCATCTCTAAATTTGAACCAGCGAACCTCCACAGTAAGGGGTTCTTACAATAATTTTGGAATAAGGATGAATTTTGGTGCAAGAGAGCTTGGCCAAAGAAGAAAACGAGAAATGCTGTAAGTGGTAATTAGTGTGCACCGTTTTCGTTAGGATATGAGTCATCCCTATCTTGTTGGATTCAATTTTCTGCTCCAAATTGGTTTCTCTATTCTAACCCAATTTAAATTGTCTCCTAGTTTTTCTTCTGTATCATTATAAATATTCCTATCTTTCATCGTTATATAAACAGAGTCTTTATACATTTTGGTGTGAATAGTTTACACTTCTCTTTTACTTTCAATAGGTGAGGATTCTCTTTTTAGTGAAAGTTTAATATTATGGGGAGTATTTGGTTTTAGAAATTTGTAAGAGTTTTCCCTTCTTTGTAACCTTATTTTGTAGTAAATTATTCTTATCCTTTGCCTATGGTATTTAAATTTTTTTATTTTATTATAATCTTGTTTCTACATTACTTTGTATTACTTTTGTAGGTTTATTCTCAACAAACTAGTATCAAAGTCTAGTTGTTTTTTGGGTATTGAGTTGGCCACAACAAAGTTCAATATCAAGAAATTTGATTGCAAAATCAGTTTCTATCATGACAATTGATATAGAGCAAGTTGAAAAAAAGACACTTTTGAAAAAAGAATGAGATGCTACATATGCTGATGAAGTGTCTTTTGGTTACCAAAGTTTATGTATTGCATGAGCTTAGTCGAGGCTTTTAGTCATTGAGTAATAGTTCATGGGTAAGGAGGAGAATTTTGAAGTTTAAGATATGATTTAAATTGGGTCAAGGTAGAGATATTTGTTAGGATAACTTAGATTCATGATTTAAATCCCTATCTACTCTAACTTAGTTTTTGTATTCTAACCTAATAAAAATTCTGTATCCCACTTAATGTACGTTTCTTTCTTTCATCATTATAAATGAAGAGATCCTTTATTCATTTGATGTGAATAGTTTACATTTCTCTCTTATTCTAAACTAGCAAAATTTTTTTTAGAGAGAGTTGCTCTTATTTTAAATCCATGAGAATTTATTTTTAGAGAGAGTTGAGTGTTTAATGTTATGGGGTGTTGGGTTAAAGGGATTTATGAGAGTTTTTACTTCTTTGTAATCTCATTTTATAATGAATTATTCTTATCCATGGTTTTTGCTTTTTATTAAAAGGGTTTTCTATAGAAAATTCTTTGTGTTGGCATCTGGTTTATTTTATTATCTTTCTGTTTTTGTGTTACTCTGTGTTATTTTTTAAGGTTTATTCCTAACAGTTTTGTAACCATTTCGGGATATTTATATTGTTTGGAATAAAATATCATAGATTTTGATGGTTCATTAATGTCACCGGCATGATTGAATAAAGGCGTTTTCTCAGAGTCATTGGTCAAAAGCGCCACTTCAAATATTGTAGAAGTGCAGGGGCAAATGGCCCGAAAGTGTTAGCTTGCTTTTGCTTGCGTTTGCCGACAATATGGCAGAAAACAAGTTCATATGCTTTTACTTTTTTTTTTTTTTTTTGACTTGGGACATTCCAAATCAAAGTTCTCTACTGATTCAAATAGTTTAGCTTTTTCAAGCCTATTTTGGAATATCCGGCTGGTTATTTTTTCAACGACAGGATATTTAAAAGCGAGTATGAAAGATTGAATTACTTGTAAAGCCACCCACATTAGAAGTCTTCGTTTCTTCGATGTTGTCCAAACATTCCCTCATCTTATACCTTTTCGGCGATTTAGGTCAATGCATAGGTTAATCCGTTGTTTGGAAAGGAATGATGGCATTATTCCGTCAAGTTCACGATACAACCATATTTCCAAACAAACTCGTCACCTATCCACTAAATCGATGAAAAACAAACAAAGCCTCTTAATCTGAAGAGTGTTTGTGCGATTATGGTTTTTGAAGGCCGCTTTTGCCATAGGGCCTAACGATTCTAATCTATGTAATGGGAAATGAGTGCTATGAAAAAGCACCCCGATCGCTTTCAAAATGAATGAAAAGCCTGAGTAGAAAAATAATTCTTTGTAGAGGTGACGATTGCGATGAGAAAAGACATGAAGCCATGAAAGGATTTCTGTGTGAAACATGCACGGCTGGAGATTGTGGCGGTTCAATCTCATGACCAGATGAACGTGATGGGATCTTTCTCACGAGAGAGAGAGAGAGAGAGAGAGAGAGAGAGAGAGAGAGAGAGAGAGAGAGAGAGAGAGAGAGAGAGAGAGAGAGCCAGCACGGTGTTTGGTGGTGGAGGGACCTGGGATATGCTAATAGATATTATTCCATGTGGCGTGATTTTGCCCATTTGGTTTGGTTTTCACGTGGCAAGTTGATTTCTTTAATATTAAACGGTCAAGATTAAAGAAAGGAACACCTGCATTGCTCCGCCACAAGAAGCAGGTTTTGAGTGATCTCCTTACCAGCTTCTCGATTCAATTGCTTAATTATTTACCATCCGTAGACAGAGAGAAGTGGCTTGCTCCACGCTCTTCGCATCTTATGTAATGGTTGTTAGGATGAGACTTAGATTTTTAAAATGTGTTGAAATTTAATCATCCAAGTTTGTACGCCAGCTGAGCACATCTAAAGCTAACCCAAAACCTCCTAGCAGTTACTTAGCGTAGATAAGGTATAGATGGAAATTACCGTAGGACATATTTACCACATTCCAGGGGAGCTGTCTGATGGGGACCTTTTGAGTGTGTTAGGCTGTACCATTAGATAAATATTACATCAACTAAAAAGGAGACGTTGTAATTAAAAATCAAAAAATTAAAAGTTACAGAATATTTTTTATTGCTGACTTCTGTTTGGTAAAGGTAAAAAGTAAAAGGGGAAAAAGAAATAAATGTGTTGATAGCATCCAAAATATAATGTAAGTAGCTAAAATAATATATATATATATAAGAATTAATATGCAGAAAATGAAAAAAATACAAGGTTAATGATTGAAAGTAGACTCTCTGAATAAAGACTATAGGAAAACAAATAAGAAGATAAGGTTAATTACCAGTTAGCTGCGATGTAAATACTTTGTTTGGCTTGGCGTGTTAGATAAGTTGGAGGTAAGAGTATAAAAGGAAGATAAAATGTGTTAGAACTCGTTTTACTTATCCTCAAACAGAATGTGCCTAAATAATTGGGGAAAACTTGTTCTAATCTCTGCAATTGTTGCTCACAATCTCTGCAATTGGCTTTTCGTGCAAGGCATGTTGTGTTTGGTAGGCGCAATTGCATTGTTTAAGAATTAGAATCTTCTATATGTTTTCTTAGGCGACCTCTTAAATAGATCGGGCTCATGACCTACCTGACACCGAAGTCCATCCACACAACCTCCCCAGAACCGATCATGGTTCCTGGCAAATTTTAAATCATGGGAAGGGTGCTCACTCACACTCATGGCTTAAATTTCTGCGAATCCATAGGGTCCAAATTGCAGCCCCGGTTATGGATGGTCAAGGCAGCAATTAAGTGAACACAAGACAACTCATCTTATTTCGCTCTTGAACGGATGTAGCAATCAAAGATGTCAGGAAAATTTGTTTCGGATTACTTTGATTAATTAATAGCGAAGGATTCCCTTCTTTGGTGTAATCAAATGCATCCCATAGCAATAAATAAACACGTAAATGCTTCAAATGTTCAATCGGCTATGCTCACCAGGCACGAATTGCTTTCCAATTCAAGCCCATTTTCCCTCCATAAGAGGCCTTCCTAACCTTGCCTAGACCGGGGTTTGCTTTATAGATATTATTTTCAATAATGTTTTTTCAGGTGGCCTATAAATTATTTTATAGGAAACTAATATCTTCATCTATTCCAGATTTTATTCACAATATAAAGATGTTCTCAGTGATATCAGCTATATTATTGATATTATTTCTAAATTATCAACACCATCGAAATACCATCGAGTGAAGATATTGTGTTTTAAAAAATTATCTCTTGAGGTCCCTTTTGATCATTTCTTCTTTTATTTAATCTAAAAAACTATTATAACATTTCTAAATCATTCAAAACATATATATATATATATGTGTGTGTGTGTGTGTGTGTGTGAATATTGTTTTTTATATATTTATGTTAATATATATATATATGTGTGTGTGTGTGTGATTTCAATCTATTAAAATAATATTAAATTTATTGTGGTTATATGTATGCGTCGCTTATATATGTCCACTAGTCAATAAATATTGGCATTTAAGTAATATTTTCTGATTAAATATGCATTTATATTGATCTTAATTTATCATGGGCTTTATTGAATATTTTTATTCTTATAAAGTTTGTAAATTTTATTTTTTCTGATAAGGGTTCTCGATAAAAATAGTAATATTTCAAAAGCGTTAATATCCTTTTTGGGATGGTATATTCTTAATTGCGGATAAAGCTACAAACACTGGGCTTGACAGGCTCTGATGGAAAAGAATATTTAAGGGCCTTCTCAGGGGAGGGTTGAGCTTGGCCCATTCCTTGCATGCAGCCCAAGTAGTACTTACGACTATTTGGCCGACCCATTCAGTGTCTGGTTAAATGGGAGCACCTCACTAACGGCTGCATTTCATCCTTTACAAGCCTCTTGTCAAAGTCCAATTAAGCCATATACCATGCAGACGGTATTGCGATTATGTCATGAAATCAACTAAATAGCTAATTTATTACAAAATCAAACCTAAGGTAGAAAAGATTGACATGCAAAAGTGTGGCATCGACTGTAATATTATATGCTTGTGTTTGGGCACTTTCACATGCTTACTTCTTGAATGGTCTGTGCTTGGAAAGGATGCGGACTGGACTCGAACCAGAGCATTCCAGCACCAAATGACAAGGTCTTAACCAGACCATCCCACCTCAACATGATAAGGTTCATCATAAAAAGCCATACCTTTGAAAGGCTACCCTATCCAACCTTTCTGGAAATGATTGAGCAGATTCAGAGTCTGCCATCGGAGGGTGGACCATGAAAGAGGCTGCTCAGTGTGTGGGGTTTTGTCTGGTCCAGGAAGACACCGACGAAATTCTTTCCCACTGAGATGAATGGACAAAATATTCTTTTGGTAGTCACATGTGGTCTGGTCGAAGACTGTTGTCAAATGTCTACTGTGTGTAAGCCTCTACATTCTCTTGAAGAGTGTAATCCTAACCTATTGTTAGGAACTCTAACATAGGTACCTGATTGGACCGCTGGTTATGTGCCACATCAGACCCTTAAAACAGATAAGATACCTCTCCCTGTAGTACAACTAGCACAAAACTACGGCTATGTGTTTTGCTAGAGTCTTTCTCTAGGAACAACTCTGCATCCCTTTTACGTATAGGTTATGTACATATTTTGGCTATCCACCCATGGTTAATTATAAATATATTCAAGTATGTACTCCAAAAAATATAAGCTCTTACTATTATTTTATTCTTTCAAAAAGAGTTTCATTTACTAACTTAAGTATCAGAGTTTTCACACCGAAAACACCTAACATCCTCTGACCTTTGTTCTAGTCTTGCAGAATTCTAAACAAGATCTTCTCAAAAGTCACATTATCATTTCATTTGAGGACCACCCAAACACCTACCTTTTCTAAAAATCCAATATCGACAAATACCTACCTTTTCTGAAAATCCAATATCGACAATGGAGCCTTGCTGCTTCACAAGTTCAGCGCATTGATGAGATCTTGGAAGAATGGTGCGTAGATAGTGAACAGTAGAAAAATGGTCTGGATAATTCAAGCACTGCCCCACGATGGGAATTGGATTCCTTTCCGAAGAAAAAGGAAACTGTGTTGAAAAGTACCTGTAAAAAAGTTTCAGCATGACTGGCATGAGTGAGTGGCTTTGACTCAGCTGTATATCACTGGAAACCGAGCTGCTTGTTCACCGCATCCTTCATTATTAATCATTATTCTCTTCCTGGTCAAATCAGTATCAGATTGAGATTCCTGAGCTTCTTAAGCATTTGTAGCCGAGCTTATCAGACATGGTGTTATCCACTAATTTCAAGGAATAGGAAATCAATTTCCTCAGTCCACTCGTGATTAGTAAACTGGGTAATCCGAGTTAAGTGTAACAAAGTAGAGGAAATTGATTTCAAATTGCATCCAAAATAAAGGTAGCTTCTTCAGTTCTCTACAAGGCAGATTTTAAAAATGGCCACTCAACTGATTTCAAGCTGAGTGGCTCTAGAAACTCCATTGTAAGTCTCCAAATTGAGTCGCTCGCTTCATCTATAATAATTTGTGATTGGCAGATCTGCAACATTGTAAATTCATAGATACACGCAACCTACTACTGAGATGCCTTAGAATCAAGCCCTTAAACTATTGGGAAACGTTTCACTTGATGCAGCTACGTTCCCCAAGGCCATCGGTCACTAGTGGGCAACAAACGGTCTATATACACTACAGGAATTTAGATTTCGTCATATTGAATGCGTCTTTTAATTAATGCCCATTGAAATCCAAGAACTCCGAAGAGTCCACTACTTTTGGGTTATCTCGCGTGCAAGCTTAAATCAATTGACCAATGGAAGATGTACAGCTTTGTTTGATCGTTGTGAGGGTTTAAAGTGCTTTTAGAAGCGTAAATACTTTTTTGCAAGAGTCAGTTTGACCACGCATTCTTTTACCACACTTTTTTCTCATCACGGAGGCCTATTTTCCATGATTACATAGAAGCTATAAATTAATACTTTTTCGAAATGTGCTTCTACAACAATACTTTTACAAAAACACTTAAATATGAAAAGGCCTGTAGCTGCGTCCGAATTTTTGAGTTTTTGAGCGGAGGGTGGAACCAATGTATTCAAGCAAAACAATACAGTTCAAGAGGCAAACGTGCTCCGTTTGAAAAAAGTGTTTGGACAAATGCCAGGACTGGGGCCGATGCCACCCATTTGTGCACCTTAGCCATGTGGCTGCTCGTTTCCTTGGAAATCATCGAGCCTCACGTGATTTCTGTCGTATTGCTGAGAGTGCTTGGCCCATTGCACTTTAATGCTCACTAGCCCACCTTGTCAATGCGCAGCTGCCAGGTGTAACTGGCGAGTGAAAGGTTTGTGTCTGTGCCCTTCCCATTCGTTGTTTTAACTAGTAAAAGATGTATTTACATGCATCTTCCCTTAGCTAGCACAAGGTCTCTTCACTATCTTTTTTTTAATAAAATTATGCTAGTGTTTAAATTAATTTAACCCGTTAAATTCAACATCGGAGGATTATGACACCCACATGAATCTAATTCCTATTCTGCAATTTAACTTCTTGTCTTTCAATGAACAGTCGCAATCTTTCTCAGTTGATGTGAATCACCCGGAGAATGATAGACTAACCTGGTAAAGATTTCACCACGTGATTCCGAATATTCCTAAAAGCCCAAAAGCTGAATATTCAAAATGGAAAATCTCCCAGCACGGTTTTTCCAACGGTGTAATTATCCGCCGACAGCTGTTGAGTAAATAATGATTTGTGTTTGATTCTGGGAACAAATGAATAATTCCATGCCCGGACTGCGCTGAAATTGTACTCTCGCCTGGATTCAAAGATTCAGCTTTCGTCAATGGTTTGAAACATTTCTCCATGCGAAATTACGAATATAGAAAATAGGGGAGTAACCAAGGGTTGGTAAATGAAGAATTAGGTTGAAAACATTGAGTTCAACTCAATGTGATTTGTAGATTGCGTTGTGTTAGGGTTGATAGTCAAGCAACCCTGGTTAATTCAATCAATCTGGTTTCCACACCTCTTAGCACATTCTTTAGGCTTTTGATGACAGACTTTTTAAAATTATTCCTCTTATTTATCAACATCAAGGCTATCTCATCTAATCACAATTTCTCTTTTTTCCATTTATTAATATCCTTTACTCCATTATAACCAATTTTGTAATATTCCTAACTTTAGTTAATTTAAAGTATTGTTTGCTTTAGGTCTATTAGATTTTATTGGAAGGCAGGGCTAGCACAATTTTATTTATTTGGATTAACTCTTTAGCTAAAAAGGTACTTCATAATAATTTGTCGTAGTTCGCACTTGAACTCTTTATTTTAAGTCATATTGGTTTTAAAACTCAAAATTTCTATGATTTAAGATCGGAGATTTAAGTGTAAATTGCAAAAAATTATTATGACCCACTTCTTGAGCTAGAAAGTTTCTTGAAGGGACAAAATAGAATGGGCTTTATATTCTAGTGAAATATGTGGACTTAAAATAGATAATATTTCACATTAGTTAGAATTAGAGTATCTTATCCAAGTTTTTTTTTTGTGGCATATGTTCTATGAATATAATAATTATAACTTTGTACTCTCTTTCAACTATTTATGAAAGGATTTCTAAAAAATTTATGCTTAATAAATTTTTATTTAAATCTTTTTGGAATTAATTAAAGGTAAAAATTTTGAAAAACTGAAAATTTTAACTCAAATTGTCGACTTAAATTTAAAGTAAAAATTTGCTAATTGAGTCAGAGTTAGAGTTGAAGATTAGAAATAGGATTAAAATTAGAGCTAGGTTTGAAGTTTTATAAATAAACTTAAGGTCATGGTTGACCCGAGTCTAACCGAATGTAACCTGGGTTGCACCCGAAGAAACATTTTCGAACGAATTAT
>JAYJMB010034530.1:0-34758 GCA_036873735.1 Pouteria campechiana
CCATTATCTATAGCATTTCCATCGTCTTTGGTGTGGCTTTCAGCAGAACTAGGGGTGCAACTCAGGTCAGTTTGGTTCGGTTCTTAGTCTAACCTATCCTAACGCTATTTCTAAAAATGCTACCCTACCCTTTTATTAATTTGGTTCGGTTCAAGGTTGAACCTACCCTATTTTTTTTACTGTCGGGTTGGTTCGGTTCCAGGTTAAATTCAGTTCTAAAAACTCATCAACTAATTAATGTTATTTTTTTCTTCCATTATCTAACTTTGTTACTTATTGGAACGATACTTTAAGTGTTTCCATTTATGGGTTTTTAGTATGTTTATGAAGATCCCATTGAAAAAGTTTTTGAATAGGAATATAATGTGAGTGAAGTTGAATAAATATATGCATTGAATAATTACAAATCATTTAATCTACCTTTTACACCACGCGATTTTGTTTGCAAGGGCTCTTCTATAATTTTTAATGCATTGGTGGAGGCAAACTTATGCAGCTATAGCTAGTTGAACTTCAAAAAATTCCATGAGGAACATTTATGATTTCAAGTCACTGTGGGATTCACGAGAATAATCATTCCAACTAAATTAATGTGTTCTAATTACTTGAAACTTATTAATTTTTTTAATAATTCATGCAGGTCGGTTTGGTTCGGGTACCCAATGCTTGGAATTGAACCTACCCTAAAAATGAATGCGAGTCAAGAAGATGGAACTGACCCTACCCCTCGGGTCATTAAGGTGGAGCCGAACCTGCAAAAAATTGGGTTGGTTCCAGTTCGGTTCACGGGTACCCTACCCAAGTTGCACCTTTAAGCAGAACCCACTGTTCCAGTGAGGTCTTCAGCTCTGGCTTTGCCTTTAGCAAATCTAGCAAAGTAGAAGACTAGAAATCGATGCACCATATGAATGAAAATGATATGAGTGTATTTATTAACAATTTAACATGATGTTAAAAGTTAAATGTATTTTTTGTGTGTTAGAAACTTAATTTTGTTATTATTGTAATTTGTTGTAATTTATTATTTTGTCTTAGATATATTTGTAATTTTAAAGTTTAAAGGGGTATAAATGTCAATTATGAAGAGTAGGGTATTATAAATTTTAAGGTCATTTTATTTAATGATGTTATCATTTTTTTGTTTACTTGCATACTTATATATTCTATTTAATCCATTTTTTAAAATTTACCATCATAAATAATAATTCTACCTTTTCGTTTTGATTATTACATTTTATTCCTAGTTATCTTGGATAGAATCATTGCATAATGCATAATATAATTATTATTTTATTTAAACTTATATTATTTATATATTTTTATAATTATTAAATTTTTTTATATCATAATTTATTATAATGATGTCACGGTTTAAACCAGTTCAAATGAGCAGTACAACTGGTTTGAACCAAATTGACCGGTTTGATTATTGGTCCGGTTCCCGATAACATTGAGTTGTAGACTTTCTTTTGCCACTACTGCAACATTATTTCCAACATGCTTCTGTAGATAGTGATGACCACTTAAATGAGCTTTGGGCTTTCTCTCCCACATGGAGGATAAGGCTTGAGAAATTTTTACCTATTCTCCATCAATGAAGAATTTATTAGCTGAGAGAAAGTAAGCTAATGGACCCAAGTAGTGAGCGCTATAATGAGCTGCCAATATGATCAATGATCAACCTAAAAGGAATTTTAGTGGATGAAAGTGACCAACTAGGCTTAATGTGATCATCCAAAAGAACAGTAGCTAGTGATACGTGATGCTATAAATATTTGTATTGAAATATTTTTGTATTTTTTCTGCCATTATTATGTATATTTATAATTTTTTTTATTTTAAAATTTTTTTTCAAGCCATCTGAGAGTGATTTAACCCGAGGGCCATAAAGCCACGATCCTAGATCATGTAGCCATTACTATGACATGGACGAGCCCATCACTTAAATTTCAACTATTCAGTTTTCATATATTTGAGAATCATTGACAATGTAATGATAAAAATGGGCTACTGATCTTCAGTATTATTAAAATATCATAGTGCCATGATATCTACTACCGGAAAAATGTTTTAGCCAAAAAGGAGGTTTAGATCCTTGCTTTTATTAGAATAAGGCATTATGCACCTAGAGATAAGGTTATTACCTACAATAAAAAATGTGGAAGTGAATCTCAATCCCCATTCTCTGGCTGTAGATTTTTTGCACCATAAACTGGATTTTTAAGAAGCCCGAGAGGGATATGGAGGTATAGTGAACTTGATCATTGAGGATGGAAGAGGATCGGGCTTTTGAGAGTAATCGAGACTTCAATCCTTAGGATCGGTTCCAGAAATTTACTTTTGGAGTAGGCACCAAGAATAACAAGCCAAAACACTTTATTCCGCTATTTCCTCAACTTTTGTTTTTGTCTCGGGTCATGTTTTCAGAACCAGTCCAAACTGGCCGGTTGGATTAGTTCAACCAGGAACTGGGTAGTGATTCGGTTCATTTAGGCTCAGTTTGCAGTTTAGCTATTAAACTAGATAAACTGTTTAGATCGCTGGTTGGACTGAATAAACCTGTCAGACTAGTTGATCGATTAAAGTTATTTCAATAGTTTTGTAAATCTAAATTTTAAAACTGATTATAATATAATAATTATGTAATATTGACATCACGGTTTAAAACTGGTTTGAACCACCGGTTGAATTGGTTTGAACCAAACCGAATAATAAAACAGTTTAATTATTGGTTCTTTTTTTTAATAACATTGCTCTAGATGAAAAATAACATCCCTATTTATAAGGATTTTGGAGTTGGGAGAGTGGACAGGTGTCCCAGTTTTGATTAGTAGCTCGTGCTATCTTCTTACATGTATCTGCTAGGTAGGATTATCCTTTGGAAATCCCCATTGGCTGCTATTTTTCAAATTGTCTTCTGGTTCTTTGAATGCATATTTGAGAATTGGTGATGGGCTGTAGCCCACTTTGCAATTGTAATATTTTTTCCTTGGATGTTGATGTGTGAGGAACTGGTTGCCCTTTGCATACCTTGTTGGACCGCCAATTGAGAAAAACTTAGGAGCAATTGTCATTGGCCTTTATGGATTGTTTTTCATATAAATTGAATGTAGCACCTAAGTGGGTAGACCTTGAAGTAGTTAGACCAAAATGCGATCAGGCCTTCTCAAAGTATCTGGCTAGGTGGTTAGCCTTAGCCCCAAAAATGAAAACTCTCTTGCCAACAAACGAGCAAATATCTATTGTCATCAACTCAACACATTCCAATATTTTTGGATATCTCATGTCTCACCCATGTACCTAGTTAGCTGCTTCAAGCAAAGGACCCAGTCAAATCAGGAATAAAGTAAGGTGTCATTACTCCATGGCCTCATTAAGGGGGCATGACCAAACAAAAAATGAAAGTAAAGAATGAAAGTTCCAATACTTGCGTGAACACCAAGGTGAATGCCATAAACGTGACAGGAGATAGTAAAGCATTAACTACTTAAGAACAAATAAAGTTCTAAGGACCTTCACACCTCTCCTAGAACTATAGAATGAAGTATTAAGCGCTTGTTTGGTTGTACGTTTTGAGAGCACCAAAGTACTTTTTCAAGCCAGAACACCGGAAGTGCCTATTTGGCTGGAAGAAGAGGAAGCACTTTATGCGCATCAAAGTTCATAAAAAGTCAATTTTTGGCTTTAACACCAAAGCTTCGATTCGGAGCTTTTAGAAAAAGCTCTGTATATAAATGCATTTTAATAAAACACTTAAATCTCACCGCCGGACAAAACAGACGCTAAATCTAATAGTGCAAAGAAACATGCTAGTGCTATTGCCACCAAGACCTCTATTCAATCCCTTCTCAAAGAACTATCAAGAAAATGAGTTTTACACTCATCATTAAGGAAGTGGCCATTCAACGGAATGATGTTTCACTTTGAAACATGTTATCCAAAATCTTATTGATGAAGGAAAAGTTAAATTGGCCAAACTGCATCACGTGAAAATATTATTAGGAATCCTTTTCTAGCTTATGAGGCTGGTGGCACTAATTTTACTCCAAAAGAAGTAAACTTCATTGCATTTGAAGAAAGCTTAAACCTCGTAGAACATATCACTTCAAGAGTGAAAGTAAACAACTTGCTTTTCTTTTCTCTTCTAATCTTTCCATGATAGCTAATGGATGGGGATGAGTTTAAGTAAACATGGCTATGAATAGTATCATGGTTTCTAGGGGGTTTTTTCAAGGTCCTAGCATATTCTTGAGGGTATTTGGAATGAATGTTTGTAAAAATGGTTAAGAGATAAGCATTCCAAAGTACAATGTTTAATTCCAGTGAGAAAATGAGACTTTGCCTCATAAATAAAGGTTTAGGCACTTTGGAAAGATAAGTAATAGGACTTAGTATTTCGGACATAGAAAATTTTTTGGCGTAGTCTGAAATTGTAATTTTGGACTTAGATGGCTGTGTCTGGAAACATGGTCTTGGACAGAGGTTGGATATTATGAAGTGAAGTTTCATTATATCCGAAAGTGTGTCCTAAAAGCTATGTCTGAAGTATTCTAAGTTGCACATTCAAAGAGTAAATATGGAATATGAATTATAAATAGAAAGATTATGCATTCAAATCATATAAACATATTTATAATGTGATGAGTAAGAAAATAAACATTATGCACATGGATCTATCATTCCTAACTCTCTTTTAATCATACAAAATCTATCATCCAGGAGTGGTTTAGTCAGAATGTCTACTAACTATTTTTCAGTTGGTACAAATTATAAACAAACATTGTGATTCTAGACACGATTTCTAATAAAATGGTGCCTAATTTCTATATGTTTAGATCTAAAATGCATAAGAGGATTCTTGGTTAGATTTATAGTACTGGTATTGTCACATTGAATGGGCATGTCAACAAACTTCAAACCCTAATCACCCAGTTGCTATTTCATCTAGCCAACAACTTTCAGTTACAACATATTTAGCCTTGGCAGTTGATAGTGCAATAGATGTCTACTTCCAAGAGAACCATGGTATGATCATGCTTCCAAGATATTGATACGTCCTTGAGGTACTCTTTCTATCTACTCTATATCCAGCAAAATCAACATCAGAGTACCTAACTAACTTAAAGTCTGAACCTTTTGGATACCATTAACCAAGGTTTGGAGTGTCTAATAGGTATCTAAAGATTCTTTTAACAATAATGAGATGTGATTCTTTAGAATTTGACTAGAATCTAGCATATATATATATATACACTAAACATAATATTTGGCCTACTAGAAGTAAGATATAATAGAGATCCTATCATGCTTCTATAAAGCTTTTGACAAATAGATTTACCCTTTTCATCCTCGTTCAATTTGATGGAAGTACTCAATGGAGTTCCATACCTTCTTACATCTTCAAGTTTGAATTTCTTTAGTAGTTCCTTTGTGTATTTACTTGGTGGATGAAAATTTCCTCTTTCATCTGCTTTATTTGCAATCCTAGAAAGAAGTTCAATTCTTCCATCAAACTTATTTTGAATTTTCCCTACATTAACTTAGAAAACTCTTGACAAAGTTTTTCATTTGTAGCTTTAAATACAATATCATCTATATATATTTGCGTAATAAGAATATTGTTCGTAGCATGCTTAATGAAGAGTGTAGTATCTACTTTACCCCTTGAAAAACCTTTCTCAATCAAAAATTTACTTAGCCTCTCATACCTTGCTCTAAGAGCTTATTTCAATCCAAAGAGGGCTTTCTTGAGTTTGAATACATGGTTATGATAATGAGGATCTTCAAACCTAGGGGGTTGTTCTACATAAACTTCTTTATTAATGAATCCATTCAAAAATGCAAATTTGACATCCATTTGGTAAAGTTTAAAATTCATGAAAAATGAAAATGCAAATAGCATTCTTATAGCTTCTATCCTAGCAACAAGGGTGTTTAACTCATCAAAGTCCATTCCTTCTTCTTGATAGTACCCTTTTACTACTAATCTTGCCTTGTTCCTCACTACTAATAAACTAGATTCATCAAGTTTGTTCCTAAGGACCCAACAGATTGATGATCAAGCCTTGGAATTAAAGTCCACATATCATTTCTTTTAAATTGGTCTAATTCTTCTTGCATAGCTAAAATCCAATTCTCGTATTCTAGCACTTGATCTATGCAAGTTGGTTCTATTTGAGAAATAAAGCAAAATTATCACATATTTGGTGATAGAATAATAGAGTTTTAACTCTATCATACACATCACCAATTACTTGGTTTTCAGGATGAGCGTGCATGAATCTCCAATCTCTAAGATAAAAAGAATTACTTTCCTCATTTACCTCACTTTTAGATGATTCAAACTGTCTATCTACTGCATTCCTCGTAGTTTCTGTCTATGGAGTTTGTTTATCTTGATTTTACAGATTTATTCTCACCACATTTATTGTGAGTCTATCATTTCATCATCAAAATCACTTATTCTTCTTATGAACAATTAGTAGACTCATCAAACTTAACATGAACAGACTCCTCTACAGCTCTACTACTCAAGTTGTAGATTCTAAATACTTTCTTAATAATGAAATATTCAAGAAATATCCCTTCATCAAATTTACTATCAAATTTCCCAAGGTTTCCTTTTCCATTGTTAAGAATAAAGCATTTGTAGCCAAAAGTATGATATGTTAAGCTTTTTTCCATAATACAACTCAAATGGAGTTTTATTGAGTATTGACCTAGTATAAATTTTATTGATAACATGACATGTGGCATTCATAGCTTCAGCCCAAAAATATTATAGCAGATTGTATTCACTCAACATGGCCCTGGCCATTTCTTATAAGGTTTTATTTTTTCTTTTAACTACTCCATTCTACTGGGATGTTCTTGGTGCAGAGAAACTTTGAAAGATTCTTTGGCATGTTTTCCTCTCATGCATAGATCACACAACCCCTTTATCAAATTTTAGTTCAGGTAAGCCAACTACAAGATCTTTTTGGTATAATCTTTGTATCATATCTTTCTTGGCATGTCCTAACCTTTTATACCATAGTAGGGACTCATCGCGACTAACAAGACACTTAGCTTGGATATCAAGCAAGTTTACAATATATACATTTCCATGTCTTTTGTCTAGGACTACAATTATGCCATGCTAATCTAAAATTGAACATAGATGAGATTCAAGCATAACCTTGCAACCACCGTCACAGAATTGACTAATACTCAAAAAATTATGTTTTAATCTCTCAAATAATAGTACATCTAAAATGATAATAGATTGTGGTTGGTCTACCTTACCAATCCCAACCACTCTGCCTTTCCCATTATCTAAAGGTTACTGTTCCGTCATGTTTTTCTTTTAGCTTAGTGAACATTTCCTTCTCCCCTATCATGTGTCTTGAGCAACCACTATCAATATACCTCATGATGCTTCTTGTGGCTATCAGACACACTTGAAACAACAAGGTCAGGCTTTAATTTTTGGTTCCCATCTGAGAATGAGTCCAGGGGGTTAGTGGCAGTATATTTTGGTACCCATTACTTCATGGATGCCACTACTCTAATATTTGGAGACTGAATAGCATTTATTGCATCTGTAACCTTTTTAGGAATCCAAACCATGACCTGTTTGGTTCTCTATTTTCTTCCAAAATTATAACTTTATTTCTTATGTTGCTAACCACTTTTTTTCTTTAATTTCATTCTAATCAAGGTGGAGGTTAAGATTTGTCTAAGGGCATTATTTTCTGCCTCAACCAGTTCAAGTTCCTAAATGATGCATTCATCATTTTTGAGCTTTCTGTTTTCATCTTTTAATTTAGAGCACTCATTGGTTACTTTAAATAGCTCCTTCTTTGTCACCTTGTACTTGACTTTAGAGCCTTGAAATCAGAATATAAACTTTTAATTCGTCATAGAAATTTTAAGATTCAAGTTCAGAAATTACTTCATCTTTGGGAATTCCCAGGAAGCTAATTAATGTGTGGTAGTCTTCTTCATCTACTTTTGTTCGTGATAGTTTGTTGAATTATACTTCATGATCTTCCTCACTGTCACTTGCATTTTCAGGCAGCATACTTTCTAGTACGTCTCATGCAGTAAGCGCTTTCTTTTTCTAGAACTTCTTATTACTGCTATTGTTCTTCTTCTTTTCAAGATATGAATTGTATTTTTTATTCTTTGGCTCCCCTTGCTTCTTGGTAGTTGTAACTCATGTGGCTAGGTTTACCATAGTTGTAGCAGGTGGAGACATCTTTTCTTTTGTCTTTGTTTTTAAAATTTCTAGAATTGTTTCCAGCTTTTCTTTTGAACATGGTTTTGAATCTTCTGCTTAGCATTGCTATGTCATTATCCTCATCAGCTCCACTCGTTAAAGCTTTACTTTGTGAGCATTTGTTTGATTTAGCCCTCAGAATAGTGCTTCTCTTTCCTTTTGGCTCTTTTGGAGGTTTCTGCTTCATAAGAACTTCATGGGTCATAAGTGAACTCATTAGTTCTTCCACTTTCATTTTATCTGAGTTGCCAGCCTCTTGGATTGCTGTGACCTTTGCCATCCACTGTCTTGGCAAAGATCTCAAGATTTTCTTCACCATTTTGGGTTCTTCATACTTTTCTCCAAGACCTCTCAACCCGTTGGTGATGTTTTGGAAACATCCAAACATATCGGATATTGTCTCATTGTCCTATATATGAAAGGCTTCATATTCTTGATTCTTGCACAAATATATTAATTTTGGTCTCTTTGACTTGATTAGTACCTTTATGTGCGACTTTCAACTTATCCCAAATCTCCTTTGATGAGTCACACGTAGAAATCTTTTCAAACTTAGAAGGCTAAAATGCACAATAAAGGCTATTCTTAGCTTTGGCATCTCTCTCTACTAATACAATGTCTTCAGCAGTAAATTTGTCTTCTCTGTTCATGACAGTCTTGTCATCTTTGATGATTTGCCAGAACTTGTAGTTGGTGGCTATCAAAAAGCTCGGCATAAGCATTTTCTAGTACTCATAATTGGTGCTGTCAGAAAATGGTGGTTTGGTGGTTGACTGTCCTTCAACCATGGTGTTATGTAGTGTGTTAGCCATAGAGATCACTTCAAGCAGTTAAAATATTAGATAATTAAAAAGTAACTGCTGAAGCCTGATCTGATACCAATTGTTGGTTCCAATCTAAGATAGCTCAAGAGGGGGGTGAATTGAGATTTTAATAATTTTTGGACAAATTAAAAATCAATGCGCTGAAACGAGTAAGGAATAAATCACACAGCACAATATATACAGGTATTTTTATAGAGATTCGACCCACAACATGGTACCTACTCCTCTATGTGAGTCAACTTCACTCGTTGCACTCAGGTTCCACTAACCACCTATTGGTTTTACAAGCTCACTAACAAACTTATACACATTGGTTTCTAAGCTCACCAACAAACTTTTACAAATTGGTTTCCAAAGCTCACCAACAAACTTATTATTTTCCAAGCTAACCAAAAAACTTAGCCAAGAATAATAAGCCCCTTGCTTGCTATCTTATATAAAGAGCATTGTATAATAAAAATGCCTCTTGCACAAGCTAATTTGTACAAAATTAAAGTGTAGCTGAAATAAATATATTGCAATAAATACAAGGAGTTTCAGACTCCCTAAAGCTGTTGTAGAGAATGATCTTTGAATGCAGATTATTTTTTGGCACTTTGGAGTTGAAGAAAAACTTTAATGCTGAGTAAATGCTCTTGTAAACTCTTTCTAAAAATTTCTCTTAATCTCTCTCACTTCTTGCTCTTTACTCCTTTTATACAGAGATTCAAAATTTGTTTGTTGGAGAAAATGACATTCATTAAATAGGAGCAAATTGATAGGATTTTCAGCCCATTTGAAACAATTTTGCGGGTTCTTCAATCTAAAGGCTTTTCTACAATGTCTAAAATGAACAGTTATGTCCAAAGTTAAGATATTAGACTTACTTGAACCTTTCCGCTTGTGTTTGTTTTCATTCAGCTATTTTCAAATATAAGTTCTTATGTCCAAAGTTAAGATTTCGGATTGACTTGAATAGCTTATCTGGCAACAGACTTCTTTCAGTTGGGTATGTAAGTGAATTGCTAAGTCTGAATGTGAATCGTTGAGTCTAGAGTTAAATTTCAGACTTAAAAGTGGCGCAACTTGCTCTTGACCACACAATTGAGCTCTAACTTAGTTTGAAGATGAGTTTGCAAAGTCTAGTGTTAAATTTTGGATTGATTGACTATAGTAATGGCAGTGTCCGTAGATTGATTTTGAGTCCAAACTTGCTTTTATGTTTGGATTTGCTTTTACAATGTCCAAATTTGTTTCTTTGGTGTCCAAGTCTTGGTTCTGCAATGTTCGGATTGGTTCTGCTATGTTTGAACTTGCTTGAGTCCTAAACTTGGTTTCTTTCGTAAGTTAGGAATCTGTCTGATTTTCTTTGGCAGTGATTTGAGACATTTTATGAAGATCACCAATCTTCAAAGTTCTAGTGTCATTCTTTCTCTTTTGAAGCTTGTTTTCAATGCCTCCCATGTTCTTTAAGCGTTTAAATTTTTTTCCTTATAAACTTGTGGATCTTGTTCTTTGATATTGTCTTGTATACGCTATCCACTTTATTGAGTTATTTTACTAATTTATTACACGTTACTGCACACTTGAAAATAATAGTTAGTAGCTAAATTGTTCACTTATATATTTTTTGCTCATCATCAAAACTTGGTTGGTTAAAACATATTAATCATCAAAATCAATCTAAGTAAAATGAGTTTGGCCAACAAATAATACCTAGATCCAACAACTTAATTACTTTTGCTCTAATAGCTTCCTGCGTGTATGAGTTAAGTCTTCTTTGAGCCTCCTTGGAACACTCTGCATCATCTTCTGACAAAATCTTATTCATGCATATAGTGAGGCTAATTCTTTTGATGTCAGCTAATGTCCAACCTATAGTCTCCTTGTGCTCTCTTGAAATAATTAACAACTTGTTCTCTTCATCAACAAATAAGTCAGCAACAATTATAACTAGAAGAGTATCATTCTCACTAAGAAATACATACTTTAAGTTCATGGTAGTTACTTCAATTCCATTTGGGTGGTGTGACAATTGATGGTTCAAATTTGGGGTTCACATGCATTAACCCTTCCTTTGTATCTCCCTCTTCTCTAACTTCCTCTGTAGTATCTAGTTCTTCTATCGACTCTATTATTTCTTCATCTCCACAGTAGTAAGCACCAGCTCTAGCTTGTCTTCTATTTCCTACAACCCAAAAGTAGATAATACAAGTGAGTCCAACTCATCAATCTGAAAACAACCATTAGAATCTGAGGGTAAGGCTAAAGAGTTGTAAATAGAAAATTTCACACTTTCATCCTGAACAATCATTTTCAATTTTCCATTTTGCACATCTATGATTGTCTTTATTGTAGCCATAAATGGGTGCCCTAGAAGAATGGTAACCTCTTTCTATAATTACTTACCTCTCCATTTCAAGAACAACAAAATCTGCATGAATAATCAATTTATTAATTTGCACTAGAATATCTTCCACAATGCCTTTAGAATATTTCATTAATCTATCTACAAGTTGAAAAGACATTGTAGTAGGTTTCAAATCTCCCAGACCAAGTTGTAAGTAAATGAAATAAGGCATCAAATTGGTACTAGCACCCAAATCTAACATTGCCTTTACCTCGTTCATTCCTCCAACAACAATTGTGATATTGAAACTACCTAGATCCTTTAGTTTTGGAGGGAGATTTGTCTACAAAACTACACTGGCTGCTTCTAAACTATCAGCTTCTCATGTGGCTCATACTTACACTTCCTTGAGCTTAATTTCTTCAAAAACTTAGTGTAAGCAGGCATGTTTTTAATCATATTAAGCAAGGGAAAGCTAACATTGACTTTTGAAAGGATATCATAAATATTAGAAAATGACTTGTCCAACTTGCTTTGCTTCAATCTTCTTGGAAAAGTTACCAGTGGATCATAAGGTGGTGATGGTTTGTAGTTTATTGAGGGGGTCAGCTATTAGAAACACAACCCTCCTTGAATGCACTTCCTCCTCTACCTTTTCTTTTCCTTTCTCAATTCCTGTAGAAGCATTAGATTCATCAGTTTCATCACCAACTTTATTATTAATTACCTTTCCATTTCTCAATGTCGTGATTACTTTTGCTTGTTCTCGTTGACTTGGCAACTTTCTAGGTGTGTGACTCTATACGGCCTTTGCAATTTGACCCATTTGTGTCTCCATCTTCTTCATGCATGCCTCCAAGTTCTAGAATCTTGATTCATTATTCTGGAACTAAGTTTGAGTTGCCTGGATAAAACTTTGCATGGTCTCTTCAATAGTAGGCTTCTTAGGTTGATAAGAAGTTCCAACTAGATTTTGATTATTGTTTCATGAAAAATTTAGATGACTTCTTCAACCAAGATTTTATGTATTTGAATAAGGATCATTATGAGGTCGCTGAATGTAGAAGTTCATTACATTTTCTTACTCCGAAATACTTACAAAATTCTCATTGGAAGGGTAAGCATTATGTGAGTGACCTGAAATACCACAAAAAGAACATACCTCAGCAGAAACAGGTTATTTCAAGTTACTATCATAGAGCACATTGTCTTCATCTATTTTGCCATCTCTAACATCTACATAGAAAGATCAGTGTTAGAGTTTATTTTATACATTCCTTTGGACCTACCTCTAACACTCTTCTGTTAGGAGTTTATGTCTCCTCTAGAGTTTTCTCTCCCATTACTCTACCTACAGCATTACCAATGATGGCTTGGCATGGTTATGCTAGTACATCATAGAAAAATTGATTAAGCAACTCAAGAGGATAATAATGGTGAGAATATTGAATCAATAGCAACTTAAATCTTTCCCATGCCTCATGGAATGCTTCGTCATCCATTTGAGAAAAAGTTACAATTTTACCTCTCAATTCTGCAGTCTTAGCGTGAGAATAGAATTTACCAATGAGCTTATTATAAACTGCATCCCAAGTGGTAAGTGACCCAGGAGCCAATGACATGAACCAAGTCTTTACTAGATCCTTCAGAGTGTATGGAAAACATCTCATGCGCAGCTAATCCTCAATTAGACCATGCAAAGGAAAAGTTTGAATAGTTGCATAGAAATCATGTATGAATGTTAAGGGATCCTTTGCAGCTAAACCAGGAAAAGAAGGAAGCATATTAAAGTGCATGTGATTTAGTTCATGGTTCCTAGCATTGTCATTCAAAATAATACATGAAGATAAAATCCCTATAGTTGGGCTTGCAAACTCTTTTATCAGCTGTTGAGATTGTTGAGCCACTCGGTTCTCTAGTTTTTAGCCATCTGTAATTCTTATTCTATTATGGTTTCTAGCACTTTTTCAATTTGGTCAATATGATCATTCAGAGGAACTAATACTAGATTCAACAATTGTCTACCTTGCATTCACAACTCTATAAAAAGAAAAAGAAAGAAAGAAACTTTACAATTAATCGAATCAATTTAAAACCAATTCCTCAACAACGACACTAAAAACTTGATGATTAAAATTTTAGTTGCTCACAAGTGCACGAGTGTATAGCAGTATAGTGTGCAAAGCAAGGGTCCATCCCACAAAGAACTAATCGAACTAATTCAACTATATTTAGTTACTTGAACTAAAACTATCCCAAAAAATGTAGTGGAAACTAAGTAAATCAAAGTATAAGGTAAAATAGAAGAAAACAATAGTAGTGAATAATGTAAAAGGGATCATAGGTTGCAAGAGTCTAAGGATCCAATTTCACCACTTAATGATTTTCTGTATTATTGGGATATTAGTGTTAATTCATTATCTTGGGTTCATGTAACACCTAGGGATGTTAATTTGTGGATCATTGTTAAAAAAATGATGTTTGAGTTTCATGAAATTATCAAATTGAAAATTTGAGTGTATGCTTGAGCATTTATGGAAATTGGGATGAAATGGTTTAACTGTATGTGATGTGCACGAGAATTTAATGTGATTATGTCAATTAGGTGTAATAATTATATGATTTAAATTATAATTATTAAACTCAAAGGTTGGGTATTTTGATGATTGATTTATGAAAAAATTATGATTTTAATGCATGAGAAGTTGGGACAATTTCGTGACATGATGCTTAATTTATGATGGAAATTGACATGTATGTGTTTTAATAATTACATGATGTTATTTCTAATTATGGAAGTGAATTATTATATTTTTGTGATCACCATTTATGCAAAAAAATTATGTGAAATTGGGTGGAAAATAATGAAATTAAATAAATAAAAAATAGAGAAAAACTATAAGAGCATAAGGGTATATTAAGAAAATACTGAATTGAAAAAAGAGGTCATTTGTGATCAATTTTTTATATGGGTAATAGAATAATTTTAAAATGTAGCCAACATAAAATTTGTATATAATGAAATTATCTTTCTAATGAATCAAAAATCATATGAATTAGATATTATATGCAAAATTTATGATCAATGCATCAAAACTGCTCCATATGGGTAAAAAATACCAAAATTACCAAATTGGGTCAATTTATTTAACATTTTGAGATATATGAGAGATGATTTGGAAAAAGTGGTCAACATAAAAGTTGTATCCATTGAATTTTTCTTTCTAATATCTCAAAAAACATATAATTTGGTCATCCTACAAAAATGTTATGCTCAATTTACTCAGATTGTCTTGGGTTGATAGTTTTTGGGCACACTGCGAAGATTGTGCATGCAGAGCACCAAAATAAACAAAATTTTTAGGGTTTTTCAGCCCTTTCTTCTTCATTTTTTCCTCCCCTATTTCCCCACATCCCTAGCCATGAAAACCCATCATTTATACACCCAGTTTCTTGAAATTTTAGCTTGAAAATCACATTATATCCATTGGAAATCATGAGTTTGAAGATAAAAAAAAAATTCTATGGTTGTTTGGATGTGGTTTCATGGTTGGTAACCCTAAGGGATGTGATTCATGGCTGATTTTGAAGATTTGTAGTGGGAAATGGATGGAAAGTAAAGGTTATACATGAATCTTAAGGTAAATACCAATTTCTCTAATTGATTTCATGTCTTCCATTTGTTAGGGTTTATACCCATCCGTGAACAATAACTTTGAGGGAGAAAATGAGATGAATTGATGCAAATTTATGGAGGAAATTGGTTAATACATATTTTATGATATTTTGACATGTATTTGACTTGGAAAAATGTGGTTTTGTAACTATCTCTACCTTGAATAGTGCACCATATTGAATTAACCACTTGTTAAGACATGATTAGTGCATTAATACATCTATTTATTGATTAATTAGATGTTAGATATGTTAATTAATGAGTGTATGTAATGAGGAAGTTATTATATAATGTATAATGATTCATCGTGAAAATTTGAAGATTTAATGCATGTACATGAACCACGATGAAATATTTGTGCTAGGAATCAAACATCTAATTGAACATAATTAAGGTATTTAACCATCTATTTAGTATTTAATTAATTAGTAGGATATCAATTCATGAGAATATGTAATTAAAATTTCATTAAACCTTGATTTAAGTTGCTAGAAGGGTGAAATTGAGAGATACACATGAGTTGTTGCTAGAATGCATATGAGAGAAGTGTATCAATGTATGGGTAGCCTATGTGCTTGATTTGGAGCTTAAATAACTAAATTATGTTGTTGTTATAATATTTAATATGCTAGAAACAAATTATAGCTTATGGGAATCAAATTAAGTTGAGATACATAATTGAAAATCTCATTTAGCTAATGTACCTAACATGTTTGATAAAATGTCTCATTAGAATCTAAGTAAGATTAAAACACCATATGGTAACTCCTAAATACCCATTCATTAGACCTTAAGATGGGGTAATTGATGTGGAAAGCGAAGATAAGAATTGCGAAACCGATCATCATTGAGGTAAGTAGATCATTCTTATATGATTGCTTGATTGAATGAGGATAGTGGCTATCCCATGGCTTTATGTGATAATATATATATATATATGTGAATGTATGAAACATAGGGGTTATGATTATCCCCTATTTTGTATAAGGATATGTATGAATGAATGGGGATAATAGATATCTCATGAATTTGAATTGTAATATACATGTATGTGTATTAAACAGCTAGTGGGTATCCCATGATTGTGTACATGTGTATTTATGGGGATGGTAGATATCCCATAATGTATGTGAATGTATGATTTGGTAGGGATAGAGATTATCTCATAATCTTTCTTTTTGAGATCTGTGCTCTTAATTGGAATGTTAGGGTTTGTGAACATTCTAGAATCTGATTAAGTGATTGGAATTGCTGAGTATGCCAAAAGTTACAATTTGCTTATGTATTTATCTACTGTGAAATGAGACTATGATATGTATATTATATTATAATTGTGACTTGACACAATGAGAATTTGAGTTGGATTTGGTGTGGCTATGCCTAGATGACATAGATATGACATATAAGCTTATGGTATTGTATTTATTTTGGATTGGATTAGGAGGCCTAGTTTTTAGGTGCCACAAGTTGTCCATCTAGCTACCCATTTATGGGGGTTCCTTTAAACACATTTCTAATGCACATATTCACCCCAATCAAGAATTTATTGTTACCCATTAGTTAACTTTTCTCTAATCACTCTATTAAGGCATCTAAAACCTTATTATAATGCCTAATTATTAGCCACTTAAGGGTTGCAATAAAATCCTTTAATTACACTTTTTTTTCATTGAAATATTTCCTCGAGTACATGATGGACATTATTCAAGTTGAAGTTTTTAGCAAGATGCAATAATTAAAATTCATTCCCAACATTATACAATTATGGTTCAACATAATTAACATCAAAACAACATGACACATAAATCAATTCATCCCAAATTTGTCCCAAATATGGCATAATTATCATTCATGCACAAAACAACCTCCTCCATCCCAAACATATTTTCACATGTCAAAACAAGGTTAGATTGATGCCATAAGCATTAGGATCCTTTTCCCTATGAAATCCCCAAATTAATGGCTTGAAACCTACCCAAAACAAAATTTCAAAAATGATTAGGGAAAGTATTTACCTTGAATTTCACATGTTAATTACTTCTTAAAAATACTCAAATCTACAATTCCCCTCCATGAATAGTAGCAAGGGGGATGTTTCTTGAGGAGAACAGATTTTCCTCCTCTCCTTTCTCGGCCAAATAAGAAAAATGTTGTGCATTTGGAACATGGGATGAAAACATACAAAAAGGAATAATTTTCCTCGCAAAAAAATTGGGTCGAAATAGGGCGTGGAGGTGGCTGCAATGGAGGTGGGGCATGAGGGAGAGGGAGAGCAATGAATGGCTGCTTGGGAGAGTGATGGAGATATAACTTATTTCCTCCTTAAGTGCTCGAGCAATGTACTCTCACACCATACACATGCAGCTTCCATTCTTACCATAATTCATTCAACTAAATGTGATAATTATATCAGTTAATCACTCTACTCATATGGACATTAAACTACATAAATAATTTTCTCAAATAATTAAAGATAAAGCCATTTAATCACAATTACAAATCGTGGCCCAATATGCATTCACTTGATAATGAAACCTCAAATATCACATAAAAGTCAATAAATCATTTGCAAATTCCACATCACACACACACACATATATTTTAATGGGTCTTTTATACAAATTTCCAAAATTATTTGCATAAATAATACACAATTTTCAATTTATCAAATTAATCCCATTATTTTTTGTCCTTAATTTTTCACCAGGAATAATTTTAATAATTTGGACATAACTTTCTCATATGATATCCAAATAACATGATTGTTGGTTATTTGGAAAGATGATTTTAAGCCTACAACTTTCATGTTGACAAATGTTTCTAACTCATCTCAGAAATATGTCAAAATTTTTAATTAAAATAGCTTATCATGTTATATTTAGCATTTTTTAGCATATAAAGTAGTTTTAGTGTATTAACAATAACATTTTCATTTTATATCCAAAGATTGTAATTCTTGATTCGTTACAAAGATAATTTCAAGATATAAAACTTATGTTGAACACTTCTCCTATTTCTTCCATTATATGTGTCAAAAATTAGACACAAATGATCCTTTTTCAAATTCAACATTTCTCAAAATATACTTATATTTTTTGGGTTTTTCTCAATCTTTCCTTTATTTAATTTCATTCTTTTCCACACATTTTCACATGACTTTTTCACATAATTTGTGACCACAAAAACATACTAATTTACTTACATAATTAAAATTGACATTAACATCATATAATTTCTTAAACATATACACATAAAATTTCTACCATAAATTATGCATCATGTCAAGAAATTTTCTAAATTTCTTATGCATTTTCTCTTACAATAAAATTATAATTTTTTTCATAAATCTATCCTCTAAAATACTTAATATTTAGGTTTAATAAATTATAATTTTAATCATTAAATTATTCCCACATGCGCACATTAAATTTAGCATGCACAATTTTATCTTGAATTTCACAAATTTTCCTAGTCCAAATTAAAATTTTAATTTACTCACTGTATAAAATTCAAAATCATAACTTTTTTAATAATAATAATTACAATTTAACATCACTATGTGTTACACCCTTCTAATTGGAAGCATTAGTGCTTGGACAAAAGAGGATATCACTAATGTACGAAATACTGCAAAGGCTATGAATTCTCTATTTTATGCCTTATCAGCAACTAAGTTTGATAGAGTCTCATCATCTTCTACTATAAAGGACATTTGGGACAAGTTAGTATTCATTTATGAAGGTTCCTCCAAAGTTAAGGGAACTAGGAGGAATATTCTTATAGAAGAATAAGAAAACATTAGGATGAGAGAAGGAAAGAGATGTTTGAGATATATGCACAATTCTCTAAAATTACTAACGCTCTCAAAGGTCTAGAGAGAGAAATTTCAAACTTTGAATAGGTCATGAAGATTCTAAGAGCATTCCTTGAATGTCAGAATCAAAAGATCATAGTAATTGAAGAAGCAAAAGGTCTAAAAGTGTTCAAAGTCCATGATCTAATCAGCTCATTGATGTCTTATGAGTTGATCAAAAGAAAAAGAAAAGAGCTAGTCAAACAAAAGAAAACAATGGCTCTCAAAGTGACAAAAGAAAGCAACAGTGAATCAAACTCACAGACTAAAGATGAAGTGGCCGTACTAGCAAGAAAATTTTAAAAATTTGTAAGAAGCAGTGCCAATAGCTCTAAAAGGCAACCCAAAAATGATGAGAAGAAGAAAAGAGAAAAAAAGAGAAATCTGCCCAAATGCTTCAAATGTAGGGGCATTGGACACATGATTTTTGTGTATCCAAATGAAGAAAGACCAGATCTCAATGAAAATGAGGAAAGAAGAGGAAAGGATAAGAAAAAAAGGAGTCTTAGAACACCCTCAAGAAACACAACTAGAGGAATGTATGTGAATGAAGATGAGTCCTCTAACACTAGCTCAAGTGAAAGAGAGGACAAGGAAGTAAGGAATCCAGCAACAATTTGTTGTATAGCTCACATAGAAGACAAATTAGCATCTCACACCCCCTCCATGGAGCAATAAAGAAAATGACAACAGCAATTTGGAACCTAAGGTAAATTCTTATTCTGATTCTTCAAGTTTTGTTGATGAATGTAGTTGATGTAATGATCTTGAATAACTACAACAATCATATAATTCTCTTTTCAATGAATTTGAAACCCTTGGACAGAAATTCATATAAAAGAAAAGACAATTTGATGCAATAGTAAAAGTAAATGTTGTATTAGCTAAAAGAAACCTATATCTATAGAAAGAAGTTGGAAATCTGAAGAAAGAGATAGAAATTTTAAATAGTATGTTGAATACGTTCTCCAATCTAGGAGAATTTGTAACGAAGTTCTTATGAATAACTAGGCAAAAAAGTAAAAAGGGACTTGGATGTGAAGAATCTAATGGTGATGAACCTCAAAAAAATAAAAGGATTTGTGGATGGACCAATGGTATTAACCTTACTAAAGAGTAAGGAAACTTTTCCCATATTAGAAGACTTGTAGAATACTCTTAGGTTAGAAAACCAGAAACAAACAACGCACCAAACAAAATCATTATTAGATGTCATTTCTGCAACACAATGGGGCACAAGATATATGATTGTCATCCTAGAAAATTGCAGAGAAAGGGCATAAAATCTACATGGAAACCCAAGTAATGTGCATAGCTATCTTTCACTCATATTGTTACTAACAAAGGTAGACCCACCACCTGGGTGCTAAAATGATAAAGTGTATGCATGTCATTGTATTTGCTAATGAGTCTCAAAGCCACTATAAGGAATAACTGGTTTACGGATAATGTATCATCCATTCGCTCAACATGCATTTTGAATTTTGATATCATTGCAACTATTATATTCAATGTAGTTCAATCATTCTTCAATCATTTTACTTTACTCTCCAAATCATTTATTTCATATTGTATTGAATTCATTGAAATATAGTAATAAAATTATATATATTTATTTACTATTAAATACTATTCAAACACATCCGATATCATTGATTGCAAGATGAATTCTTCCATATGTATCACTTCCAAAACTAAGTAAAATTTCATTAGCTTAGATCAAATCTTAGACAAGTTTTGTTATTATCAAAACTATACACCTAAACTCAACAATCTCTCCCTTTTTTATGATGACAAAACTTGATGAATTATGACATTAAAAATCATGTTAATAAACTATATTGCAAACTCTCCCTATCTATCTTATTCATTGACCCTTAGTAGTTTGATTCATTTGTGCTAATATGAAAACAAGTCATGACAATTGATACTACTTTTCTCCCTTTTTGTATCATTCTTGTTGAAATTGAAAAATAAGTCATAATAGCTCTTCTCCCCCCTTTTGTTATAATAAAAAAAGGTCTAGCCTATGGGAGTAGGGAATTGAGATGTGAAAAAGGAAATACTCCTCCTAAGATTCATAATATAGAACTTCATTTTTCATTTTTGAATCAAAGACCGTTAGCTCATATACTTCTCCTTCTTCTTTTGTAATAAATTTCTATTCTTCCTAATGAGAGAGCTTATCATTTCTTCATTTTCCTCTTTTCACTATATGATATTTCACTTTCAATGCCGTTCTTATTTCATCATCAAAGCATATCATATAAAAATGTTTATAAATATCATAGGCATGAATGATGAGAATAATTCATCAAGTTGAAACAATTCATGACATTAACATGGCCTTAAACATTATCGCACTGTAATTTGAAAAATTATCTTAATTGTTTCAATCATAACACATAAAGCCATGATGATGATGATTATAGAAGGTTTGACTAAGAATACCTATTTGAGACCTTAAACTGTGAAGTTTCCTAAACAAGCTTAAAATATTCGTTGGGACTACAATTTTGCTTCACGACATTATAATCACATGCAAAATCTGAACTTCACTTAGTCATGAGCACAAGCAGTTTTTTAATGACCAACCAATATAGTCAATAATGAATTTCACAATCTAACCTTATAACACAATCTAAACTGAATATCAATCTGTAAAACAACGTAAGCAAATGTATTTATTTAAAACAACATCAAACTAAGTATATAGTCATCAAAAAAATTTCTCCCCCTTTATTTTTCAATTGCAACCCCTTAATTTTCTATAATGCCTGAGGCATTAAAAGAAACAAAACATGTTGTGTACTGTTGCTAAGGCCACGATGAATGTGAACCAATTCAAAAATTTGAAGTTACTGTTTAAGTGCAAAGTGTATATGAATGATTTCATGAGTTGATTGTTAGTTGTTTGAGATAGATTATTGGAAAATTTAATGGCATATTATGTGGAAAATATTGGCTAAATACATTGGCAAAAAGCTAAAGTCAAAAGGTTGAGAAACAAATGAAGAAAATAGTGGGCAACATGTCAATGTCTCAACACAAGAAATGTGTGCCATGGCACAACTTTAGAAGAGGAAGAAAATTGGATTCTAGCAAGTTGATGCTGTGGAAATTCCATGCTGTGGCATAGAAATCCCATGCCGCTGCATAAGAATCCCAAACTATGGCATAGGATTCTGAAAGGCCATCTTTTGAGCAACTAGTGAGTCTGTGCCGCGGCATAAAAATTTCATGCCGCGAAACAGCTTTTGTGGGGCGTTGAAGCCCCCAAAAAATCTAACTTTTAAGCTTGGACCATTTCTATTTTTCCCATTCTATTTTCCCTCTCCCATGCCATAAACATGCCCTAGCTCCATTATGCCACATTTTACGTGAATTTAGATGGGAAAAATCATGGTTTAGGCATTTAATCCTTCAGCTATGATCTCAAACTCCAAATTCCAACTTGTTTAAATGATGGGTGAAGAAGAAAACTTTGTTTTGCTATAAGAGGTGGTGGGTTTATAGAGATTGAGATCAAATTTAGATGATAATGAGGAGGCCATGCATGGATTTGAAGGTAACCCTCCTTGGTTTTGTTTAATTTGATACTTTTGCTCTGTTAAGGTTTCTAACCATCTATGAATAGTGATTTTGGAGGGAAATGATGAAATTGGTGTGAGATGCCTTGGAGAAAATGATTAATGAGTTAATTATAGTAGTTTGGAACTTAATTGGACATAAAAACTAGTGATTCATGCTTTGTTAAGGTTTTTCCTAATCTATGAATAGTAATTTTCCCAAATTATGTACCTTATGTGTAATAATCATGGGAAAAATGATTATTACATGAATTAAACTATTTTGGTACTTATTTGGGTTGTTTGGGAAAGAAAATTTTGACTTAGGGCCATGACCAAATTGGGGTTTTTGTATACGGGTTATGTGAGCCATGAATTAGTTGCCCTAAAGGCATAATTGTGATTTAATTGAATTATTCTTAACGTTAATGAAGTGTTAAACATGTTATATGAGGGGTGTGTATAATTAGAAATCAAATCCCCTTTATGTCCTATACTATAAATTATGCCTAGGATATGTTTGATATTCTAATGAACAATATGTAAATTGTATCTTACATGTGTAAGACTATTAGAATATGGATGGAAAGTAAAGTCAGAGAACATGGGAAGCCAAGTCAGAGAATATAATGCATGGTCCTTTATACAGGTAAGTAGGTGCCCCTTTTTCATTTGAATGAATGCATAGATGGGGATAATAGTTACCCCATTGGTTACATCTGGATATGTATGAATGAATGGGGATAGTGGATATCTCATATCTATTTAAGATGAATGTTTATCAAGTATGATAATACATGAATGTTAGGGATAAGGAGTATCCCTAAGATTTAAATAATTGATGTGTAGCTTGCAATAGGAACATGTGTATGTTTGGATAACAAGTATTCCATGTCTTGTGAATACGAATATTTATTCTTGTGTAAGGATGTCTAAGTGTGAGGGATAAAGAATATCTCGTCATTGTATATTATATGTTACTTGATAATTAAGCCAACATGTGAATGTTGGATTGAATGGGGATAACAGATATTCCTTGAAGTTGCATTGGTTGATGTTATTATGCTACATGAATGTATGGATTGTTGATTGATGGGGATAAGGATTATCCCATTATTATTCATTTTGTTAGATATATGTGAATGTATATATATTGATGGAATGGGAAGCATTCCATGAATGGTAATGACCGAATGATGTATTTCTGTGCCTAAATGGCACAGTTATGAGATGTAGTGCCTACATGGTGCAAATATGATATGAAAGGCCCAGAGTGGCTTAGACTGGATATAATGTGCTTGGATGGCACAACAATGATATGATTTGATATGTCGGAATGGCATAGACTATTGTATTGGAGTAAAATGAGGAATTGGACCTCATGGTATTTTTACATTGCTATGTTAGTATCCATATTCTAGTTTTGAACATGATATTTCTATTGGTTATTATTTTCTATCATACTTGCCTACTTACTGAGTTGCCGAGACTCAGCCTTTTTAGTCTATATTTTTAACTAAAAAGTTAGGTAAAGAATCCCAACTATGGGTTGGGATTGATGATCGCAAATTGAAGATATTTTACAAATGGTATGATAGAATGTTAGGATTGAAATCCTTTGTGTAATTATATATAATTGTATTTCATTCCAAATGATGTAAATGGAATATACTGGCATGTCATAGTGATGAAATTGTGAATGAATCTGTGTGATTGTTATCATGATCAGTTCCGATCTTGAGTCGATAGTTGTGGGTATGGGTGAGAAGAGTGGGTGTTTCATGGTTTATGTTGGTCTTCTTATAGTTATTGAGATAATTTTTTTCTCTGATAAATAAGTGCACAAGTATATACTCTCATATTTTAGGGTAGACTTTGCTGAATTTTGGTAGAATATTTTCCTTAAAAATGGAAAAATAGTGAAACACACAGGCCCCGTGGTGAGGCATTACAATTTCTTGGTTATTTCTTCTATCTCAGTGGTTGTAAATTCTAAGTGCGCCATGCATGATAATTTTGAAGTCTTCCTACAATCACAAACATATTTCTTTTTTCCCTTTTTGTTACCCAATCATTGGGTCCAATTTTATTAGTTAGATGGTCTGTGATGAAGGATTGTGCACTATGTTTTGATCTCCATTTCAATATAGCACCTTTTCTTTGCATTTTCTTTAACAAACAATTATAGATTTTATGTCCTAATTTGTTGCAAAAATGGCATCTATGATAGGTTCTATTTGGTGCTTGCTTTGGGCTAGTTAAATATGACTTTTGCTTTCTTACCCATGAGTGCCCATTGTATTTGCCAAGCTGAGAAGAGTTGTCTTTCTTATTTGCTATGATTAAGCCCTTGGTCCATCCCATGAATTTCTTGAGCTCATGTGGTTTTTCTCCATTTAATTTAGCACAGTCAAGTCCTCTTTTTCATTTCTGTCTAGTCATCTATAGGAACTTGGTGAAAGATTCTCATAGGTTGGACAATTTGTATAGCATGCCATTTAGAACTTCTATCTCTTTATTTAGATTATCAGCTTCTTTTTGTAGAGAACGAACTCTCTCAACCAACTTAGCATTCACCTTGACTGTTGCATCAAATTATCTCTTCCTTTGACTAAATTGATGACCAAGTATTTCAAATTCACTAAAGAGACTATCATCTGAATGCTGAAAAGATCATAATTTATCATATTTTATATACCTAAATTCATATGTTTTGGATCCTTAATTAACATAATTTTATTGGTTTATATTTATTTTTGATTAAATACTACGTATAATAGAGTTAGTTTTTGTTTTAAGTATTAGAACTTATCAAAATAGAGCTAGATATAAAGAAATTATCACTTGGAGGAAATTTTTTGCATAGATGGAGGCTAATTTGTAGAAATTTTCAACATAAAAATTATAACCCTTCGAATTATGTTTCCAACGCATTAAGAATTGCATGATTTTTACATCGGAAAAGAAAGTTATGGCTAAAATACCAAAATTGCTCTAATATGGACAGATTTTGGGCACCCTAGTGCCCATGTGGACACCACAATGCCCATAATCTATTTGGAAGTTACAAAGTGGGCAGATTTTGGGCGCCCTAGAGCTCGAAACATGTGAAAACTTAATATTGTTTTGGTTTTTGTGTATTGTGTGAGCAAAATACAATGTAATTATGTATTGACCCTAATTTGGTTTATTTAAAGAGGGTTTCACATCTAAATAGGGAAGAACACATCCATAATATTTGGAGGAAGTTTTGCAAGGGAAGTGAAGTAAGAGAGTAAGAGAGAAGGGAGAATCAAGTTCTGAAACATGTCAAATTTTATGAAGAGAGTTCCTTTTATTTTTATCATGAATTAATTTTTTTTCCAAGATGATAATGTAGCGCTCATGGATATTCTATGTTAAATAGGGATTGTTAGTTAATCAATTCAAGTTTATCTTGTTTCATTCATTATTTTTATTACAATCATTTAATTTATTAAATTGCTTAATTATCAGTTTTATGAATTGGATTGATTGTCTGAGACATGGTTATGGTAGATGTCTTATGCTAAACCATGTAAGAGCTCTCTTGAATGAATGAATAGATCATTATGGTAGATGCCTTATGCTAAACCATATAAGATCTCTCTTGAATGAATGAATAGATGGTTATGGTAGACGCCTTATGCTAAACTATTCTATTTTGTTCATTATAGCTCTTTTGATCTTAATGGATTTTCAACCTCAATTACACTACATGCCATAGGTAATTAGATGTGTGAAAATACTTGTTTTTAACTCATACATCTAACAGTAATAATCATATATTGGATAGAATAAACCAAGAAATGAATTGAATCCAATATCCCAACGACATAGGATATTAGTGAGTGGTGAAATTGGATCCATAGATGCTTGCATCCTGCTAAGTTTCTCTTATATTATTCATTATTTTAATTATTTTTAAAATCTTATAAGTTGATTTACTTAGTTTCCATCTCATCTTGTTGATTTAGGACTACCTTAGTTTTAGTATTGAATTAGTTTGATCAATTCTCTATGGGATCGACCCTTATTCTTTCACACTATATTGTTGTAGATTAGTGCACTTGTGAAGAATTAGAATTTGACCTCATTGCATTTACTATATTCACTGGTAGTGCTTGAGGAATTTGAACTAAAGCAGTAATAAGATTTTACCTCAATTCCCATGCCTCTGTTGATCTCTTTAGGTTGTTTTTCTATGGTTATTTTTGTTGAGAGTTCATTCTCAATTTGTGCCATATAGCAAATTCTTGCCATATTTCCAAATTCTTCATCTTTTTCTTCACTTGAGCTTGTGTTTAATGATTAATCCTTATTTACATATGTCTCACATTCTTTGTTCTTGAATGAATTTCTATAATACCACTTTTTGTTATAATCCACCTCATCCTCATTTGGGCAATTATCTTTCAGGTGTCCAATGCCTCCACATTTGTGACAATGAGGCAGTTATCCTTTTCTTTTCCTTCCCCTTTTTTACTCTAATCTTCTTGATTTTCTACCTTTGCTTCTTTTAGCAAATATCTTGAATTTTCTAGTGAGCCATGCAACTTCATCTTTGGTTTGTGAGGTTGATTCTCTACAACAATCCATTGTTGCTTTTAATATGATGGCCTTCTTTTGTCTTAGGGGTTCTTCTCATTTATTTTTGACTAGCTCATTTGAAACGAGTGAGCTAATCAAATCATCAGCTTTAAGCTCATTTAGATCCTCCATGTCTTCAATGGTTGTAATCTTTTGGTTTCGTGATTCAAGAAGTGCTCAAGGATTTTTCATCACATGTTCAGAATTAGAAATTTTCCTTTCCAAGCCCTTAAGAGCATTAGTGATTTTTGAAAATCTTTCATACATCTCAGATATGCTTTCACCATCTATCCACTCTACTCCACTCTTCCACGCACTCTCCTCTAGTGACTTGGGTACTATTATCTCACTATAGCAAAAATACAACCAATACACTTAGCACTCTTCTTGATTTCCACTCAAGGGGGCTTAAAAATTCAGTGCTTCTTCACTCTTCTAGATTTTAGCTTTAGCAGGCATGAATATAATGTAGCTACTGGTTGTGAGACACACTCCAATAGACTAGTATAACTATTCTTGATTCTGGTTTCTGACACCAGCTCAAGGAAACAGAACAATAAAGATGAAAAATTTAAATACACTTTATAGAGTGTTTCTTTGATTCAGCATGAAAGGTTTGACTACTTTGAATGCAGTTGTAAATGTTCTTCCTAGAAAGTTGTTGAGAACCTTAATGAGGCCGGCTGAAAGTTTGAGCACAAAGGCTATTTCTAATTGCTTGAGAATTGAATGAAAGTGTGAGCTCAGTAAATGTTTGCTGGAGTTCTCTCAACGAATAGAATTTACTCCATTTATACTCTGATTTGAAATCTATACATTGGGGGTAGTAGAGCCTCATTAAATACAGAAGAACGTTTGAATTTTCTTCCATTTAAGTCCACCTTCTTTTGGTTAGGTTTACAGCAATGAAAACTTGTGACACCATTCTTCCTTCAGCATGTCTAAAATGCCTTCAACATTTGTTATTCGGGAGTCATTGTTGTTTCATATCATCTAAAACATGCCTACAGACTATCTGAAATGGTCTTTCATTCTGAATCATAGGAATAAGGCTATTTTGCAGACCTTCAGATCATCTAAAGTAAATACTTCATGCCATCTAATATGACAGACGAGGCTGACTTGAGATGGCACCTAGTATTAGACTTTTAGCACATCTGAAATAAGGTTTCAGACCATCTGAAATAGCATGAATCGCTTAGTTGTGTGGTCTAGAACTTTAGCATGTTTGGAAAGCTTTCATAACCTTCGAAGTTGTGGACTTAGCCATTTTTGAATGCTCCTTAAATGTGTTGCAACACATTTGAGATAACTTCTTCAGAATGTCTGGAATGATGTTATTCTTCTAGCTTCTTGGCTGCATGCTTCGGTACTTCTGAGGATGGTATTTGTAGCATATGAAGAAGTTCCTCATCTAAAGCACATCAGATATACTATTTTTTTAAATGTATCAGCTTCTCCATCTAGAATCTATGATTTTTGCTCTGAAGTTGTTGCTGCAGTTAAGATCTTGGTAAACTTTCATTAGAAGATAACTTAAATCATTATTCAATCATTATTTGCTATCAAAACTATACACTTATATTAACAATATCCCCCTTTTTTATGATGACAAAACTTGATTAACTTGTTATAGTTATTAAGTATGCTAATGAATTTTAATATGATCTCCCAATAAGTAATTACATTTGATCTTATCTTGTCTCCCCCTGAATGAATGCATTTAACCCTAATTCTTTCTCCATAATTTTTTCTAATTCTTTCTCCCCCTTTTTGTCATAATTAAAAGGGACAGAGGGAAAAGAAAAATGAAAGATGCAGAATGTGCCGAAAATAAATGACATATAGATAAAGCAAAAAAGACATCATTGCATTGAATTGCATTTGTTGTACAAACAAAATTAAATGATATATACTTAAAGAATACAAAGAGAATAGTGAAACATGTAGTAAACTATTAGGGTTTGGATGGAAGTGTGGGTGAGAGGAGAATGGTTAGTGTGAGAGGGTGGGTAGCAATTTGGAGTGGAAAGGATGAGGAGGAGAAAGGGAGGGTGTGGCTGCTGCTGCTACTGGGCTCTCCTTTTCCTTCTCTACATTGGCCTCCAAAGATGGTTGAGTTGGATTTACGGCCATGGGACTTATATAAAGATGAATCGCATTTTCTTCAAAGCCAATGCTTGCATATTTTGAGATTATAATATCTCTTATAGAGAACCATTCAATCTGTTGATTATCAACTTCAAGCAGATTAAGAACTTCATTAATCCCTTCAGAAGTCTTATCTTCTTTCCATGATATCTCAAAAACTTCATTATCTTGTTCTTCTTTGATGTGCTTACATTTTAAGACTTGTTTCATCCCTTTGTTCTGCATCTAGACTTGCACCTTACTAGCTTTCTTGCCCCCTTTGGTCTTGCCATAATAGCACATGGGTCTGGGTTAGGATGATATGGGCTTAGCTTGGGAAGATAAAGAGGTCTCTTGGTATACATTTGAGGAGAATAAGTAAATGTTTTCTAACAATAGGAGGGTGACAGAAGTTCCAATGAAGATATATTCAATTTAGTGGGAAAAAGAGGCATAATCTTGGAAATAACCTTTCAGAAGCAAGGTACAAAGGTTTTGGATGTTATATAGTAAGAGATCTAGGACTTTAGACAATAGGACGGGGCTCAAACTTTGGATTGAGTTTCAGACAGCCTGAAGTTATAACTTTAGATGATGAAGGATTGTGTTTCAAAATATTTGAAAATGGAATGTATGTTTAAAGGTGAGAAAGATTAAATTCAAGTGCTGAAGACTTCTAAACAATGTCTAAAACATTTTAAATATGAAATTGACCAAAAATATTATAACAAAAGATCTGAATTGGAATTGAATTCCAATTTGAGATCTTGAACTGTAAAGTTTTCCAAATAGGCTTGACTTATGCCTTGGGACTGTAATAATTTTAAGATTAATTTCATTCTATTTTTCACAACATTTCAAAGCATAATTATAGGCATCAAGTTATAGATTTTATTAAGGAAAATGCAAGGTGTATTTTTATGCAATTACATCGGTCATTCCTAATTCCCTCCTTATGTTACAAAAACTTTCTAATGGTAAGGGTTTTGTAAAAATATCTATAAGTTGGGTATGTGTAGGTACATATTATAAATAGATATCATGCTTTTATACATGATCCTTAATGAAGCGGTGCCTAAAACAGGATTTTTGGTTAAGCAAATAGTACTGGTATGGTCACACCTTAGAGGAATATCCTTATAATGTAAAAAATAATCCAGAAGTTGTTATTTCATCCAAAGCAATTATGTATAACAACTTCCAGCTACTATATATTCAGCTTCTATAATGAAGAGGACAATAATAGTTTACTTCCTAGAGAACCATGAAACTAAATTATTTTCTAGAAACTAACATGTTCCACTAGTGCTCCTTCTGTCAACTTTGTATCCTCCAAAGTCAATGTCTAAATATCCAACCAATTCAAAACCAGTTCCTTTTGGATAATAGAGCCCAAGACTTGGTGTATCAACTAGATACTTAAAAATTCATTTTACTATAGTTAGGTATGACTCTCATGGATGAGACTTAAATCTAGCACATATGCATACAACAAACAAAATGTCAGGCCTAGATGTAGTCAAATATAGTAATGAACCAATCATGCTACGATATAACTTTTGATCTACAGGTTTACCCTTATCATCTTTATCCAGTTTTATTAAGGTGCTCTTTGGACTATTTGTTGCTTTCAGTTCTTTCATCTTAAACTTCTTGAGCATGTCTCTTGTACACTTGGATTGACAGATTAGTTTCCATCATATTTTTGCTTAATTTGCAATGCAAGGAAGTAATTAAGCTCTCCCATTATGCTCATTTCAAATTCACCTTGCATTATCCTTGAAAAATCTTGACAGAGGGTCTCATTACTAGCACCAAATATAATGTCATCTACATAAATATGAACTATCAAGATATCCATGCCAAAATTTTTGATAAACAATGTAGTATCAACTTTTACTCTCTTGGACTTTTGATCACTAAGTAATTTACTTAACCTTTCATACCAAGCTCTTGGAGCTTGCCTTAGTCGATAGAGTGCTTTGGTGAGTTTGTATACATGGTCAGTTTGATCATCACATTTAAAACTAGGATGTTTTTTTACATATACTTCCTCATTTAGATATCCATTTAGGAATGCACTCTCTACATCCATTTGAAATAGTCTAAAATTCTTATAGGATTCAAATGCTAGTAATATCCTAATAGCTTCTAATCTTGTTGCGGGGGTATAGGATTCTTTAAAGTCAATTCGCTCTTCTTGGGAATACCCCATAGCAACTAGCCTTGTCTTATTTCTGACAACAAGTTGAATTTTATCTAGTTTGATTCTGAAAACCCACTTAGTTCCAATTACAACTACATGTTCAAGTCTTGGAACCAATTCACACACTTTATTTCTTTCAAACTAGTTTAGCTCTTTTTAGATACCAATGATCCAATTTTCAATATTTAGAGCTTAATCAATGCTAGTAGGCTCTATGTTAGAGATAAAAGCAAAATGGCCACAAATGTTCTATATGGATTGTCTTATCCTAACCCCATCGTAGACATCACCTATGACTTGATCTCTAGGATGGGCACTCATGAACTTCAAATCAGTAGGAGTTTGATAGGAGCATTACCTGCAGTTACCTCCTCTTCACTGTTTGAATCTTGTTTATCATCATGCCTTGAAGTGCCTTCTCCCCCTTGGTTTTGTAATTGCAGCTTCTTCATTCTCTTTGTAACTTTAGCTGCATCACTATTACACTCCTTTCTAGGTTTTAAACCAGTTTTATCAAATTTGATATGCATAGACTCTTCTACAACTTGAGTTTTCTTATTGAAAACTCTACATGCTCTATTGTTAGAAAAATGTAATGCTCCACACCCTCACCCTATGCATTTTGGCCATCTTGTAGATTGTTCCCTATTAGGGTCTATGCAGGATGCTACCATTCCCCTTCTTCTTAAGGAAAATCTTCTCATAATCCCACAATTTTCCTATTTTTAAGGGAAATTCCTGCCATAAATTTAGTAGAGTCTACCCTATATTATATGAATATAAACCTATACATTCCACATATAATTTTGTAATATTCATATCAACAATTTCTAATACAAAACATAGTTATCAACAATAACATAAACTATAAAAATTATTAAACCCTTCCAACTTACCATAACCTAGAACCTACTTCGCCCCATGATGGCAATAACATTCTCTAGTTTAATAACATATACATTTATCACTAGACATGCCATTACATCTTATTATACATCATTTGAATCCTTCAAATATAATACAAATACACAATGAATTGTCCAATTACAAATCAATATACCAAAATGAAAAAGTCTTCAATCTTACTCAACAATCCCAATCCACAGTTGGGAGTCTTTACCTAGCTTGTCAGCTAAAATAATTAAATAAGAAGGTATGAGTTTGGGAAAACTCATTAAGTATGCATATAAAGAGTAACATTAAAATAATAACAGCATATTCATTAACAGAACATGAATAGATACTTCATAATGCAATAATGAAACTTATGAACATATCCCTTTTTAGGTCCCTTGACACACCTCATATCAGACTAGTGCCATGCAAGTACTTTATATCATAACTATGCCATGCTGGCACAATAGATGTTATAAACATGCCATACAGGCATAAAACAAACCAAGCAGAATCCTTCCCATTCCATTCCATACATCATATCGTAACGACCTATTCTTGGGTTATTTACAATCCCTTTTCATACATATATCAAGCGATACCCCCGATCCCTTTGTTCACATTTCATTCACTTAATATATAATTAGGGAATACCACTTATTCCCAATTAAGCACCCATTTCAGCATACTATCATTTCATATACTTAATCTAACAATTATCTTATAACCCAACATCCTAATCTCCAGTAAATGGGATATTCATTATCCCATTCAATCATATGTGCTCGTACCAAACATGCCAAACATGCAATATATGCTATTCTAGACGAGAATACTTTTGACTTGAAAATGGAGCCTACTTACCTTCTGCAAGACTATTTTCAAAAGCTTTCAACACAGCCACTATTTAGCTACTGAAATTCCACCACTTCCCATCCAATCACTGTACAAAGATTCCATGACTTTTCATCCTTCTTAGTGATAAGTCTAACCCCTTTACTAAGCTTGATTTTGATAAGGAATGAGATTAAATAATTTAGTTTTGATGATGAATAAACAAGTGAGTGAATAATCAAGATACTAATAAATCACTTCCTAAGTGTTGCAGTATTAGTATCAAAAATATATTAAGGAAAATATTAAAGGAATGCTCAAATAAAAAGATATTCAAAAGGCATGTGAAAGCATTTCGTAACTTGTTTTTAAGTTAAGCATGAAAAGATCAAAGGTTAGGAAGAAAACAAACTTAATAAGAAGCAATCAGATGCAACTCAGAACCAAATCAGAAGTGACCTAGAACTTCTTCAGAAGCAAAATTAAAAATCAGAAGAAGCACAGAAGATGAGTTAGTTGTATAGAAATGTGATAGAAGCAGCATTACTAAGCACAGAAGCAAATCAGAAGCAATATTAAGATGCATAGAAGTAAATCAGAAATAGCATAACGATAGAAGCAACTCAGAAGGACTATTCTACTATACAGAAGCAACACATGAATACACAGAAGCAATTCAGAAGGAACTTCAGCAACACAGAAGCAACTCGGAAGGAAACTCAAGTGATCAAAACTATATTAGAAGATTTTTCTTTAAGTAACAGAAACAACGCAGAAGCAAAAAGCATTACGTAGAAATAATGAAGAATCTGTCAAAGTACACAGAAGCAGTGCAGAAATCATGCAGAATCAAGTCAAAAGAAATATCAAAGACACGATCGATTCAATATGATTTTAAAAAGAGATACAAAAGTAAGGATCAGGCTTCATAAATGAACTAGAAGATACACAAAAGTTATTCGGGAAACACATAGATTACCACTGAAGAATAAGATAAAGGATAGAAATGCTAAAGTGGAAACGGCCAAAAATCTACTAACTACAGAAGTACCACAGAACCACTTCAGAAGTTTTGTTAAGGCATAAACTAAAGCATAGAAGTTCCGAGCACTCTATTCAAAATCTCTGAATTCCGACAACACATAGAAGTCATCATCAAACTTGACTAACTTGTTTGAAAATGATGCCAAAGGTTACAATGACTAAAAATTCAAATCTTATATAAAGAGGATTAAGAAACAACTACAATAATGAAGAGATTACATTAAAAATCATTGTTTTGATTAAAAGAAGAGCATTCACAACTTTCTATCATTCAACTCCATCTGCTACGTCATTGCCAAAGCTTTTAGAATCTTCAACATCAGATCTACATCAACTTCAAAAGGAGTTTGAATATGATCTCATTGCTTACTTTACTCTTTCATTTAAGCTTTAGCTTTCATACATATTCGCCTAAAATAAGCAGCATTGTTATTGCACACTGTTTGAGATCGCTGAAAATCGATCAGATCAGGCACAGTAAATGATGAGGAAGAAATAAATGCAAATGGAATGACATGACCGAAATTGGTC
>JAYJMB010034541.1:0-34754 GCA_036873735.1 Pouteria campechiana
AAATATCATTACCTTCATTGTTTACCTCAGTGATGGATGGTTCATTTTCTGTTTCTTCTTCATCCATTTGTGTTTCTAATTTAGAAGGTTCTCCTTCCTTGTCTTGTATTTTCATTTTCTCAACTGAGGTTATAAGTTCACCTATCTCATCATCAAAATCACTTGAACTCATAGAGGAGTTAATATTTTTATCAAATTTTACATGAATAGATTCCTCTAAAATATTACTTTTCAGATTGTAAGTAGACTCTAAATATTTTACTAACTATAGAATAACTAAGGAAGATGCCTTCATCAAATTTGTTTTCAAATTTCCCTTGGTTTTCTTTGCCATTGTTGAGAATAAAGTATTTACACCCAAAAGCATGAAAATATGATATATTTGGTTTCTTGTCATAGTATAATTCAAATGGAGTTTTGTTGAGTATTGATCTAGTAACGATTTTGTTAATAATATAACATGCTATGTTCATTGCTTCAGCCCAAAAATATTATGGGTGACTATATTCACTCAACATTGTACTTGCCATCTCTTGTAAGAATCTGTATTTTCTTTCAGCTATTACATTTTTTTGGAGTGTTCTTGGTGCAGAGAAAGTTTGAAGAATTCTATTATTTTCACAGAAATCAGTGAATCTATGGTTTTCAAATTCTCTACCATGATTGCTACTTATGGCTACTATATAAGAGCTTTGTTCATTCTATACACATTTGGAAAATACCTCAAAGATTGAAAAAGCTTCATCTTTGGATGCTAGAAACATTATCCAGGTAAATCTACTAAAGTTATCTACAATGACATATACGAAATATTTCCTTCTAAGCTTTTTATTCTTGTTCGACCAACTAAATCCATATGTAGCAATTGAAGAGGTTTAGTTATGTATACTTCTTTGTTTGATTTGAATGATTCTTTTACCTGCTTGCCTTTCATGCAAGCATCATATAACTTACTATCAAATTTGAGTTTTGGTAAGCCAACAACTAGATCTTTATTATACAATCTTTTAATCAGATTCTTGTTGGCATGTCCTAGTTTTCTATGCGACAACATGGGTTCATTTTCATTTACAACAAGACATTTGACTTGGATATCACATAAATCCACCAAATACACATTTCCATGTCTCTTTCCAAGTACTACAACTGAATTTATACTATCTAAAATATAACAAGTATGAGATTCAAACACAACTTTGTAATCATTATCACAGAATTGACTTACACTCAAAAGATTGTGTTTCAATCCTTCTCCTAATAAAATATTTAAAATTGTAATAGAGGGAGGTTGGTCAATTTTACCAATTCCAACTACTGTACCTTTTTCATTATTCCCAAAGGTAACTATTCCTCCATTCTTAGTTTTAAGTTCTATAAACAACTCCCTTTCGCCTATCATGTATCTTGAGCAACCACTATCAATGTACCATTTGCTATCCTTTATGGTTCTTAAACACAACTGCAATGATAAATTTAAGTACCTACAATAATAAATTTAAGTTATAACTTTTGGTACCCATTTAGGAATGGGTCCAGGTCTAGAGTATTTTGGCATATATTATTTTTTAGGTACTACTAAACTATTTTTTGGATATCTAGTTGCATTTACAACTTTAGCAACTATCTTGGGAATCCAAATCAAATTTTATTTGGGTTCTAATTTTCTTTTAAGATTTTTCTTTCTTTGGTTTCTTATATCTTTCTTTGTTTTAAGTTTGAACAAGGTAGTAGTTAAGGTTTTTCTAAGAGCATGATTTTTCTGCTTTAATTTTCTCAAGTTCTATATTGATATTTTGATTAGTTTTGAGCAATGTATTTTCTTATTTTAATTTAGAGCATTCATTAACTATTCTTTCAAGTTCTCTTTTAGTTTCTTTGTATTTAGCTTTTAATGTTTTGAAATCCAAATACAGGACTTCTAATAATTCTTCAATATCAGATATTTTAGGTTTCAAATTTACATCATCATTGTGGATAGCCATAAAACTTATTCCAGTATGATGTTCTTCTTGATTCTTTTTTTTTTTTGGAGCTGAGTGAGCTTAATTGAGCTTCATTTTCTTCTTCTTCTTCACTCAAGCTTTCTTGCATCATGTTTTCCAGTATCTCCCATGCAGCCATTGCTTTCTTCTTCTTTCTAAATTTCCTGTTATTAGATTTTTTTTTATCAAAATAAGAGTTATACCGTTTCTTCTTGTCTCCTTGCTTTTTGTCTAGTTCTGGGCAGTCAAACTTCATATGCCCAAGTTTGTTGCAGTTGTAATAGATTGGAACTTCCTTTTTCTTGTCTTTTAAAGTTTTTGGAGTTGATTTCAAATCTTCTCTTTTTGAACATGTTTTTGAAGCTTCTTGTTATCATTACTATATCCTCATTGTCTTCAAAAGTTGAGGCATCTTTTGTTTCTACTTGTAAGGTTATTATTTTTTTGCCTTTGACTTCATCTGGTGCTTTTTGCTTCATTAGTACTTCATGGGTCATGAGTGATCGCATGAGTTCTTCTACTATTACCTTCGTAAGATCTTTTGCTTCTTGAATAGTAGTCACTTAGGCATCCAGTGTCTAGGGAAAGATCTTAAGATTTTCTTTTCCAGCTTAGTCTCTTCATATTTTTCTCCTAAGCTCTTTAGGCGGTTGGTGATTTTCTGAAATCTTCCAAATATTTCAGAAATGGTTTCTGATTCCTTCATGGAGAAGGATTCATATTCCTACACTAGAATATTTATCTTATTCTCCTTTACCTGGTTTGTCCCTTCATGTGCTACCTTAAATTTATCCCAGATTTCTTTAGTAGAATCATATGCAGAAATCTTTTCAAACTCAGAGGAGGTTAAAGCATAGTAGAGGAAGTTTTCGGCCTTAACATCATGTTCTACTGCTTGGATATCTTCTGCAATATATTTGTCTTTAGTGTTAGTAACATTCATTCTATTTTTTACTACAAGCCCAACTGGTAATCTGTGGCAGTCAAGAAATTTTGCATTCTCATTTTCCAATTCTCATAATTTGTTCCATCAAATAAATGGGGTCTGGAAGTAGATTGTCCTTCAGCAGATGTATTATGGAACATACCAGCAATTTTGAATATTCACAAGTTAATATACTAGTAATCAAGATTTAACCAGTGAAGCCTCTAATACCACTTATTAGTCCCTTATGCAATGGTAGCTCAAGAGGGGGAGGGGGGGGGGGGTGAATTGGGCTTTTAAAACTTTTTACCCAAATCAAATGATTATGATGCTACAAGAATAAATAAAACAGATTGCAAAATAAACAACACAAGATTTTTATAGTGGTTCGGCCCTTCCTGGTTTCCTACTCCACTTCTCCGGGTCAATCTTCTCTACTAAGCTCAGGTTCCACTAATACCTTGATTAACCTTATCAAATACACATTGGTTTTACAACAAGCTCACCAACTAACTTACTAGTTTTCCAAGCTAACCAGAAACTTACACAACCTATTAGTTTTCCAAAGCTCACCAACAAACTTACACCCTTTCAGCAAGTTCCCTACTTGCTTATCTCAATACATAAATCCCAAGTACTCTGCTGGAGTTGCTAAACACTAAAAGAAGTGTATAGTTAAATGTCTCTTAATTAGGCAGACTTATACAAAGATTTAGAATTATAAGTAAAAGAATAAGCAATAAGAGTAAAAGATTCAAACTCCTTGATCGAGTAGAGATTTGAACTTGGAGAGTTCTGACTGAGTTGTATTCATTGGAGTTGAACTTTGAAGAAAGGTTTTGATTGCTCTTTATGTGATCAGCAAAGTTCGAATGATATTCAATCGGGTTATTTTCTTCTACTTCTAAATCTCTCTTTTATAGGTTAAGAGAGATTTTTTCATTGCTGATCTTGGCAGACATTCAAACATTCAAAAATATTTTTCTTTGTCATATCTTTTATCTGATGTCTGACTTTGCTACCTTCTGGTATCAATCTGCTACTTCTATCGCTGACTTTTCCAAATGTTCACTTTTCGTATCAGGTGTTCCAAAGAGATGAGTGAACAGTTGGTGTCTTGATTGATTTTGGATTATCTAAATTGTTTTCTTTAGATTTCCAAAAGTAAATTTAATTCTACTCAATTGCAACATTCATTTGTAGATAGAAGTTCAGATTTTCTGAACCTATAATGTCTTCGAAAAAGTGATCTGAAGCCTGTTCAAACATCTCCGAAGCATGACATAACATCTCCAAAGATTGTTTGAATCTTTTCTGAAACTTGGCTTCAAGTTTTTTGAAGCATGTCTGTTTACTCCAAAGCATAGCTAATTATCTTTAAAGCTTGTTGTTTTTGAAGTGTCTTGTAACTTGTCCGAGACATCCATGATTTCTCTGAATCTTTTCAACTATCTACGAAGCATGTTACAAATTGTCCAAAGCTTCTTTGTGCTTTTTTTAAAGCATTCTTGATAATTCTGAAGCTCTCTTGATAATTTCTGAAAGGCGCTGTGACTTGTCTGAAGTAATCTTGATTATCTCAGAAGAGCACTTGTAAGATCTCCGATGCTTTGAAAAGACTCCGAGGTATGCTTTAATATTTTTCAAAGTGTGCTTGAACATTTTCGAAGCTTATTATTTTTACTCATAGACTTGTCCGAAGCTTGATAATTATCTCTGAAGTTTCTCTGCATTCTTTCTGAAGTGAACTGCAACCACCCTGAAGTTGTATTGTACCTTGTGCGAAAGTTGTTGAGACATTTCCAAAGTTCATTAGGTTATCTCCGAAGTTTGTTGAGACAATTTCGAAGCTTCTTTGTAATTTCTCTGAGCCATGTTTGAGCCATGTTGCATTGATTCTAAAACAATATTTTTTACTCCGACGTGCTTTAGGACATTTTTGAAGCAATCCAATTTTTTCTGAAGTGCATTAATGTGATTCTGAAGTTACTTTTTTTGACTCCAAAGCATGTCTTCAATGGTTTAGAAATTTTGTTTTCTTGAATTAAGTGTATATGAAGTTTATATACTTAATTTGAAAAATCATTTACTTCATATCTTCCTTTTGTCATTATATTCAAGTTGAATTGTTTAAACTTTCTGCAACATTTTTGAAAATAAGATGTTAGTACCTTAATGTTTCACTCATGCTTTTGCTCATCATTAGAACATACTTGGTTAAGAATGTTTGTCATCAAAATCAAGCTAGATAATATGGTTCAAAAAAAAGATCTTCCCTTAGTATTGGTGATGAAGACCGCAAGTACAATTCTAAAGTTGAAAGCTCTTGAATGATTGTGAAGAAGGTTACGTGGTTGGCCTTTGGGTTGCATAGATTTTTTAAGATTAAATCTCAATCAACAACTACAACAACCACTCTTAAATATCCTGGATTTACTCCCTTATAGTTGGATTAAAATTCTAACTGTTGGGGTAGGTGGAGCTCATTTAATGCAAAGGGAATGTTCAAATTTTTGGCCGAAAATGCCATGACTTCAGACGTTTGAAGTTAGCACTGTAAACCTCAGAACATGATGGCTCTGTAGTGTTTATAATGGGCAATTGTGTTTTAGAGCTTCTAAAGGTCGGGTATCTTTTCAATTGCAGCTCCTAGTGCGTCTTCTTGTAATTCTTTGTAAATGTACTTTAGAATGTCTGAAGTTAAATTTCAGAACATCTGAAGCATCATGTCTCCTTCAACATCGCGTCTCATTCAGCCTTATAATAACCTTTAGAACATCAGAAGTGTCATGTGCCTAGTCACTTACCATGATTCATTTCTTCAGAGCTTCTAAAGCTCTCTTTAAAACTTTTAAACATCGACTTCATTTCTTTTAGCGACTAACATTCCAATAGCTATTGTTCATAATCTGAAACTCCCTTTCAGATCTTTTGAAGTTCAAAATGATCTGAGCTTCATTCCAACAATGCTCTTAAGATCATTTGAAGTTGGTTTCAGATGTTTTGAAGTTTCCTTTTAACATTGATATTTCCAATGGGTGGCTTTTCTTTTCTAAAGCAACTTCTGAAGTTACTCTGAATGTGATTACTTTTTTTGCACTTGGTTTCAGATCTTTTGAAGTTCTTCTTCAGATTTTCTAAACTTTAGCATGGTCTTAGCTTCATTCTAACATTTCTCTTCGAATCATCTAAAGTTAGTCTCCAATGTTCTGAAGTACCTTTAAATGTTGATATTCCAAATGGCTACTTTTTCTCCTCTGAAGGTCATCTGAAGCACCTCTGAACATGTTCTAAAGATCTTCTGAAGAGACTCCCTTTCTTCCTAATGAACTCAAATAATTCTTTGTGACATTTGAAGCATGAAGTACTCCCTCTGAACATGTTCTGAAGCTTTCAGTCATAGCTTTCAGATCTTCTAACCTTGAACAAATTTTGAATTTATTTCCCTTGACTTTGGAACTTTTGAAGCATGGAGTTCTTCAAATTTCATCCAAAATTTTCCACATGCATTTCCTAAAGCCCAGAAGCTCTAAATCTTCCTCTAGAGTTTCTAGATGCAAATTCTGAAGTTCTAAAGCTTCTTTTGAACTTAATTTCTGAAGCTTTTGCATTTTGTAAACTAACTTCTGGAGTTGAGATGCAACCTTTAAAGTTTAAAAAGGTCCCCCTGAAACTTCTGCATTCAAGTTCTAAAGCATTTTACATCCTCTGGAGTTTGAATTCTTCTTCTCCCAGATCACTCTCTAAAATGCATCTTTGAACTTCTGAAAGCTTGGAACCTTCTGTAAGTTCTTTTTGAGGGTTTGATCTCTTCTTCTGAAGCTGTCGTTTGAACTTTGAAGCTTCTTTGAACTTTGAAATCTCAATAACTTCTAAAATCTCCATATTTCTGAAACCTCTACATCTTCTAAAGGCTTGAATGTTCTTTCTAAAAATACTTGTGAACTCTAAATCTTCTTTGAACATTTCTTTTGTAGTTGTCACTTTGAAATCTTGACAAACTTTCATTAGCTTGAATTCAAATCATTAAGCAAGTTTTATTGCCATCAAAACTATACACCTAAACTCAACACCTTTTTCAGGACCTTTACCTAATCTAGATCCTCCATATGGCTGATGGCATGTTCGATAAGGCATTATTCGACCACTCTGAGTGATGATTGGGTGGACTTGTACTAAGCTTCAAGGAGGTTATTTTCCCAAAGCAACTACCAATCTCATCATTATCATATGGATAATTTCTTGAATTGAAACTTCAAATCCATCTTTGAAAATGTCCATGGGTTGTTAGTAGATGGCAAATGAGGAGATAAACATAAGTTTATATAAACCATTTGGGGTAAGTGTCTATATATCGGAAAAGATTCCATGCATGGTGAATTTAATAAGGGCTAAGAATAGCCTACCTTAATACCCGTGTGTGGATTTGCATTAATGCTAGTACTAGATACACTTTATAGCTACCAAAGCCTACCACATTAAACCCCAACTCCAATACGAGACCTATTCAAACTACAACACAACTCCACTCAGTTCCACCTGGAGGTGATACCACTCAAAGTGAGACTTTTAATAGAATAAGAGAATATGTCATTGCCAAAGACACCTTACTAATAGGAAAACCTCATATAACCTTGGTCGTCCCAAAGTATGACATCACCCCTTTTGCTCATCGACAAAAGCTCAACTACAGTAGCACAAGTATGCACATCCTATGGACACAACTCTCTATTATCTTTATACCCTTTTCACTATCTTATTACTGACTTGAGAATAAGAGTGTTTACACCGGACTAGCCCCAATGCCTTCTTACTTTTTTCTCTATCTTGTAGGATCTCTTGGTAAGATTCTTTGAAAGCAATTTGTGTGCAGCCGAAAGAGTCTCCATTATTAATGTAATATTTTTGTATCTAAAAGTACATTCATATTTTCTATGATTTTTATTTCAATTAATTACTAGATAAACACTCATCTATCTTTCCATCAAAAGTATATTTTTTAGAGTAAGAATATAATTTTCATTATTATTAATATCTTTTAAAAATTAATAAATTTCTTTATCCATTACTTCACTTTTACTATATCATTTCATTCAATCTGGGGGCAAACTTTCCGTTTGTCAAATTAGGGAAGGAATTAGTTCAAGCCAATAAGCTCCAAGCAACATATAAGTCTGTGATTATTCAATACGTAATAAAATTAGTTGCACATGCGCTTTTTAACTGGCATCTTAAATTCACTTTTAAGCCAGTAGATAAAAGAGAGAAGAAAAAATGAAAAAAATTAAAAATAATTTACCAAGCCAAGTTTCATTTAAAATAGAGGGTTTTGGTGAGCTAAAAGTATTGAACAAAGGCATAAAAATTTACATAGAAAAGATTTCATTATGAGAGAAATAAACCAAGTCCTAGTTAACTAAAAAATTTAAATATTATAAAGTGTATTACAAAGATTTCTTTTCTAAGTTAATAAACTAAAGAATTTTTACACAAACAAGAAAGTTCTTGGTTTAATGTTATTAATTAGAATCTAAGATCTACCTCTAGTAAAACTAAGAATTCTGAAGAACTCACAAATCTTCACCTCTTTTCCCCTCAAAACTAAGCCTCTAAGCTTCTTGTTGAGTAAGATGCTTCCAAGGAAGGGTGTAAATCAGGTTGGGTTAGCCAACCCTAACCCTGTTTGTAAAAGCTCATTCTAACCCTAAACTTATTTTTAAAACTCCAGCCTAACCTTACACCAATACTAAGAATATCAGGTTGATTTTGGGTTGACAAGTATAGTTAAAAAAATTAAGTACATATCTTCAACTTCATTAATTTTAAATTTTAAATTTATTTTAAATAATTTTTTTATGGTGACTAAAATAATAATTTTAGTTTCAATACTATTGAAATATTATTTCTACAAAAAATTTTCCATGTTTTGATATTACAAACTCATTTATATCAGTTATGTCATTCTAAAAAAATTACAATTAAATTGCAAAGATTCATAATCTAAAAAGGAAAAAATAGAACTTATTTTTTACTAAGACTCTTTATCTCAACTATTGTACTAACTTTAATCATAAAAATAAACTAGCATTTAGTAGAGAGTAATCAAATGCATTAAAGAACTTTTTTTAAAAATATCAAACTATTATTCATATTTTCATGATTATAATTAATTTTTAAATTTATTTTAAATTCCAATTATATAACATAATATAACTTATATATGTATAGCATGGAGATGGAACAAAGGGTTAAAATCTATGATATAAAAAAATATAAAAAGAAAACACATACACACATGTGTGTGTATGGGGAGCGCTTCAAACCACTCGGTTGCCAGCCCACTTGGGAGCAGCTGGGTCATCCAACCATTCAGGATAGCTGCCGAAGATCACAACTGTCCATTCAATCAGTTGCCTATGCACTCGATGCATGCGAAATGGGGAGAGAGGGAAAGGGGACTTGCTTCTTTGCACATCCCGTCCCTTACCAAAGAATCGCATCTCATCCATTTTTAGCTTCCAGCAACCCTGCGAAAAAGGAAGCTCCAACCTCTCATCTCTCTTGCTAGCAATAGCTTCATCGATTCCATCTAGTCTCTCTCATCTCACCCTTGCGAAAGAAGGGTGCTTCCCATCCCAGGCAGTGGTGGAGCTTCTTTGATTTGGCAACAACATCGTCGATTCCAAACACCCATCTTTTGTCTCTCATCTCTCGCAACCTTTCTGAAGATTCCTTCTCTCCCAGCAACCATGTGATATCCCAACAGTCCCTCTCTTCCTTTGTACCACCTCCCATCAGGCAGTGTAGTTGGAGTTTCATGGATTTAGGGGAGCCTTGTCAATTTATCGCACCCATCTTGTCTTCGGTATGTTGCCAACCTCTATTTGGAACATCTCAAGAATTGAGGAATTTTCTGTGTCATTAAACTATTTGCATGGGATCCTCTTAGAGGAAATTGACCTTCATTTTCCTAATCTTCTGATCCTTCAAGTTGGTGGGAACCAATTCACAGGGCCAACTTCAATTTTGCTATCCAATGCTTCCCAACTAATGGAATTTGATTTACCTGAAAACAAATTCAGTGGACCCATTTGAGTCAATTTTAGAGGTCTGAGTCATTTAGAGTCACTGAACATGGGGATTAATCAGTTGGGAACTAGAAAAGTGAATGAACTCAGTTTTAGTCTATAGAATATGATAGATTTCTCATTTGGTATTCCTTTTGAACACCAATATCCAAGTGATGGACACAAAATCAGTTTATGGATAACAGACTATACAATTACTTATATAAAGTTGGTTACCTAAAGTGTCTCTTTATGATTATTGATGGAATATGCTCTAGTAACCTGATTTTCAATTGGCAAGAACAAATTCTAGAGCTTAATATCAAGCTACGCGCATGTAATGTACTGGATTTAATGGAGGGTGTTGAAGTTATGCCTCAAGACAATGTCAATGCAACTAACCAAAGTGTGAAGGGTTCTGCTCTATTTGTCTCACTAGAAGTTTTAGTTGTTCCAAGTCTTATTTTCAAGTACTTTGATTATGCATCAAGCTTGAGGAAGTCATCGAAAAACAACAAAATCCAGAAGAAGTTTCTCTAAACAAGCAGCTAGCATATCGAGTTGAATTATTCTTATCAGTACATCCATCTGCTAAGCCATTGGCTTTACTGCTTGCAACTCTACTACTTATTTAGGAATGAATGTTGCCTTCTTGCCTCTAACAATTGGTTAGATCATACTTGAATCCATTTATATATTTTCTATGACGCAAAGCTCTTTGGAATGCAGGTTTCTTAATCGAATAAACTTGCTTGCCAATGAGAGCTTGGGTGGGGGAACTGTCATAGTGATGGCTCAGAGAGATAAAGAAGAAATGAAACTTGATACTGCAAAAAAGGAATTTGATTTTAGGGGAACATCAGTCATATGCAGAAGTGGAAGCCCTTTGATTCTTGATGTATGTAGAGAAGCATAAGAAAATGTCTTTTCTTTTCTTTTCTTTTTTACTTTTTTTTATTCAGGATGTTGTTGGGATTTCAGCATCTTTGTATGATGTACATTATTGAATTAGTAGTGATCAAGTTTGATTTTTTCCATGTATTGACTACAATAAATATCGTATATGGTAACCTACGAAAGAAAATCTGACGATAATTTTCAGTATGAAAATTGTGTGTGGTGGGTTTATTTAATTTCATGCTGCTGTGATGCCCAAGCGACTGATGTTAAGTTCACCTAAATTAGTGTAACTGAGGCAGGGTGCATAGGATGGAGACCTATTACTCCCCTTGTAAAGAGTGTGTTTAGATACTACATCAAATAAACTTAGAAAATTAAGAGTATTTTGGAATGAAGCTTTTTATTTTTTTGGGAAAAGCTGGTCATTTTTAAGCTACAAGAGATTCTTGGTGCCATACACCAGAGGACCCCAACTGAGTTGTAATTGATTTGTTTATTTTTTTCAATAAATTAATAGTTTCACCTGTTTTGGAGCTCGTGGCAATTGCAGTTCAAATCAACTAATTTTGGATACTTTCTACACTAGTTGAGCAACTTGCAAACACCAAAGCAACCAATTACACTTTGTGCCTGCATTTGTAAGATCCTAGACAAGTATGTGATACACGATTCATCTCCTTACCTCTTTGCACAAGCATGGGTCTTTTAGCAGGCAGATTATCCTGAATGCAAGAACATTCTACATGCAATAAACCAATGATATGAATGACTTGAACCATGGCTCTCACTTGTCAAAACAAAAATCCAAGTTGCGTACAAATGCACAAGTCACAGATCACATAGTTTCATTCTCTAGTATTTGCTGACTTTGCAGCTCACACATTGCTTATTATATGCGTATGTAAACCCAAATCCTTTCTTAGGGGAATAGAACATACCTAGAGGGTATTCCCTCATATGAATAAAATCGTTGGGCATACGACCATATGAACAAATCTTTTCATTTGGGATACAACATACCTAGAGGGCATTCAACCATATGAATAGAACCATTTGGGCAGACAACCGCATGAACAAATCCTTTCATTTGGGATACAACACGCCTAGAAGGCATTCAACCATATGAATAGAACCAACAACTCTGCTGTTTGCCAAACTCCCAAATAACTTTATTGCAGTTGTATACAAGAACTTCCCTCATCATAGTAACTTATAATAAGAGGTAAAAAAAGCAAAACTAAAACCTATAATCAGAGAGTTTTTGAACTCAATTCTAGACCCAAGACAACTGACTTAGTCAACTCCCTCCATCTTCCTGCCTTCAGCATGATCAACATCCTCAAGCGGGGGTTTCTGCATTATGTGGATCCTCAAGGTTGAAGCTTGAGGTTAGAAGCACTGTCTCAAATAGGAGGATTAGGTCCTTCACAGAGTTGTCATTCTTGTCATTCTTCCCCTTGAATTCTTTCAGCTGTCCCATAGTATACTCATCAATTGCATCAACCATGTAGAGAACTTTGTAACCCTTCTTCTTTAGCTTCTCAAGGAAGGAAGAGTTCTCTACTGCCTTCTTGCTCTCACCAGTGATGTAGTAGATATAATTCTCTCCCTCCTTCCTCCTTGTCACATAATCCTTCAAACTGGTCATTTCATCTCCACTCTTGGTGGAGTGGTACTTTAGCAATTTAGCCAGCTTGGACTTGTTTTGAGTTTCCTTATGGATCCCAAGCTTGAGGTTCTTTAAGAAAGCTTCATAGGACTTGTTGTAATCTTCCTTGTCAAAAAGCACCTGGTACTTGATCATGAAAACTAGGCATGATTGAACATAATGGACCCAGACCATCACTAGTGAGAAGTAAAATCCTAATGTTCTTTAACATTGTTTATTTTTGAAGAAAGTGATTTAACAAACCTCATCATCATATCGAAACACAAGATTCTTAATCGTCACTAAGATCTTCCACACTCAATAAATCTGAACTTTATTGGCTTCCTTTGAAATGGCTTCTCGATTTGGTCCTTAACTTGAAGTTTTTCCAGCTTGTGCCATACAAAAACAATCAAGAGACAGTTAGAACACAAATTGATTAAAGCTATGAACTACATACAACTTAGAATTGCAATCTTCAGTTCCTATTTTACTCATATATAGATTAAATACTACATTCAATTAGACATGGGTAAAAAAAGTTGGCTATCGGTATCAATAACATATTAGCGGCAATTTTCATCCTTCCAAAAACCAATTTGTAGATGGCCTGTTTGACAAGAAACCAACCAATGTTGATGGAGGATTAGAAGCTTTCAGAAAGTTTTGAATTCAACCAAAAGAACTTGAACTAAGTCTGATCAATCACATAGTAAGTTTGATCAAGTTGAAAATAACCAACTAAAATAGCATAAACTAAAAAACAAATTAAAATAAACTAAAAGATTGCTTAAGTAGCAGATCGTCATTGTCAGTACTCAAGAAATCAAACCACATTCTCTAGTATAAGTTACATTGGAATAAGGAATTATCAGACATACCACATTTGTGTGATAAATTATATAATTTATTTAAACATAATAAAAATAAATAGACCAGAAACTAACTTTACTACTAAGGATAATTTCCAAATGATCTCCTCAACTATAGCCAAGTTGCCCTTTAACATCCTAATTTCTTTATATAAATTGTCAATTACCATAGCATGTGTAGCACATTGAATGAGCTCCTCTTTTTTGGTTAGTATATTGACTCCTTCCTCTTACTTCAAACTTGGATAATTTTGTTCTACCATCATGAAGTGATCAACCCAGTTGAAAAAGTGGCAATTCCTACTTCTATCTTGAGGTTAAAAGAGAAACCTGTTGGAACAATATTACTTGTCACAAACTGAAACTATATATGAATATATATACAAAATAAAGAGGGCATAAATAAAACATCTCTCAAGATTTTTTTATAGAGAATGTGAGCAAAACAACTTCCAATCCACAATAGAACATTGGTCTTCTAAAGCTAGTAGTACTATATGTAGATCTACTACTACTCCCCCCACTACTCCGAACCATTTGATTCTACTAAGATGGGCCACCTTCAAAAAAAATTATGGCAATAAGTCACAGCTATCATACAAAGAAAAATAATGCAAATTCTTGACTCATATGAAATAGGTATAAAACAAGAATGTATACATAATAATTTACCTCCTCGCCCATGACCTTTCCCTCTACCCAATCCAATTCAAATTCAAATTCATCATTTCCTAGTAAGTTGTTAACATTTTAATGAAGAGCAAGTTCTCTTGTCATGTCCTAGTACAAACTTCTAACAACCACAACATAATCTTTCCACTTTTCTGGTTTGCTCAACCGCTGACTTATATCTTTTCCTTATATGTCCCTTTGTTTGAACAATATATGTGTCAAAGATACCTATGGATTGAGACCCTTGTGTGGGTAACTGATCACTTATACCAATAGCTTATGAAGGATTGTTCCCATCAAGGCTACTTACATATGTGATGAAATTATCCCCCTTGCACACCTCAACTACATTTTCAACTTGAGAATCTTGCCCATCTTCAACACCTATAGTATTTTCCTTTGGTAGCTCAAAAATCATAGTCATTCCCTACTCAAATAAATCTTATAGCCCTAATGCGTTGGCTTCCTTCATTAAAAAAAAATTCCACTATTGTTCCAACATAAATCGATGAAGAATACTAGATTCTTCAACTGTTCTGGTGGATGAACATGCACGCACCTCTTGTAGTATTGACTTTCGCATTCCATGTCTATCACTTTAATATATGAGTTGAAGGCATGTTCAGAATATTTTTAAACTTAAATAATGCAATAATATGCTTACATGAAATGCCATTAAATTTAAACAATTGACATGGACAATGTGCAACTTGGTTTTTTTCATTCCACTCCACAAAATGCTTTTTCTCACTTTCCTGGGATCCAAATCTAAACACATGCCATTGCCCCACATCCCCATATACATGCTACAATTAAATATTAATTAAAATAAAGCAATAATATAATTTCTAGATAAAAACATCCACTTACTCACAACCTTAGATCTAGGTTAAATCATGATGGCAATAAACCCAATTTACTAATATTCAATTCATTTACAATTATAATTATCTTAGTATGACATGCCACTACTTCTCCATGTACATTAATTACATAATTCATTTCCAATTATACATCAATTAGAATTATTAAATACAATTATACACACACTATTGGATTCCAATCCCAATTTTATCATATCAACCTGAATAAAATCTTACTTGGGTCCATTGTTTGACCTACAGCTGAAAAAATAACATAGAAGGTATGAGTCTGGGCAATTCAGTAAGTAGGCAAGTACTATAGAAAATAATAATCAATAACAAAGAACGTCACATGTTCATATTCAAAAAAACATATATACTTTTTTCTATTACAATTAATAATTCTTAACATTTCATATTCATAATTTTATTCACAATTGTATAATATACAAAATCAATTTCTAAACGAAACTAGAGGATACACGCTATCCTCAACAATCACTTAACCAAATCTTAAGTAAAATCCTAAGTATTTCGATCCAAAGGATATATGTTATCCCTTACATCCATGTATCCCAACCAATTAACCATATATCTTAAACAAATATGGGATATTAACTATCTCCAACCAAAACAACAATGCCCAGATACAATCAAATGAAAATTTCGTCCCCAATCATACAATATAGCAAATTAAAGAAGGGGCATCTACTTACCTACTGACGAATCATCATACACTCTTCCAACTCTATTCCTTTTCATCCTTTTCAGATCATCCTGTACAAGGTAAAATCTCATTCATTACAAACATAGCTCAAATTATTTTTTTCCAAACCAATGAATATGATTTATGGCTAAACCTATATATTTTCCAAGTGCATAATTCCATACTCATCATTTTTCTTATTGAAAAATGTTATTAAATATGTGCCATACATTAGCTAAATCAGATTTTTTCCATATCTTATCACTTAAATAGCTTAATTAAGCTTTCCACTTACCCAATTTAGGATTTATATAGCTCACATACAAAAACCCTGTTTAACCTAATTTAGGTTATAGCTTAAACACATGCCTCACATGTTCAATTCATTCCAAACAAGTCTCAAAATATTATAAATCATGCATCAAACATTTCTCCCATGATAATTTCACAAAATTGATGAAATTTCCTAATTTTTACTATTCACAAAGCTAACAAGCCAAAAATTATGATTTCCATAGTTAAATCATTTTCAATTTATGATAATTAACTCAATACTCATTTTCCTCATACTTACTCATATCATTTTCTCCTAAAAATCACCTTTGAGAAAACTATATAAGACCTTAGTTTACAAAATCAAATTTTTCGGATGGGATAAAGTAGCTTACCTTAAATCCAAGTGTAGATGTCATCAATGAACAAGAATCCATGCTAAAGACCCAAAATAGCACCTTTCGATTAAAGAAAATTGGATCTTTTTCCTTCTCCTACCATCTAAACGACCGTAACTTGGGTTTAGGGACAAAAGCAAGCAATTTTCTACCTAAACAAAGAATTTTCCAATTTCACATGGAATAATTTTGAGCTAAACGGGATGAGTTCCAAAGCTAGAGCAAGAAGAAAAAAAGATGGGACGGAAATGAGACAAAACAAAATAGGTTTGGGGCTTAAAATGTCATAATTTTCCTATGCTTCGGCATGCCAATGAACCCTTGCCGCTGCAAAGAAAAGCCTTGCTGTGATAAAAAATGACCTTGCTGCGGCAAGCTCTTACTAAATACTAAAAAATGTATTTTCTGGAGGCTTGCTGCGGCAAAGAAAAGCCTTGCCACAACAAGCTCTTTCTGTCTGACATAATGATAGTATTTTGAGCATAACGTTTTTATATGATATCAAAGTGACCTAATGTTTGTGCTATTGGAAAGATAACTTCAAGAGATACAACTATTAGGTTAACAATTTTTCCAAATCAACCTAAAAATATGTCAAAATTTCAATAAAGTTGATGCATCTCATTCATCTTGTTATTTTTCAGTCATTTGGAATAATTTTGGTATATTAGTCTTAACTTCCTCATACGACATCAGAATTGAGTAATTTTTCTTCCATTTGTTAGATAATTTCATGATCTATAATGTTTATATTGAACACTTTTAAATTAGTCTATTATCCATGTCAAAAATTAATCACAATGAACTCTTTTTCAAATTCAACATTTACACTTATGAAAAATCACCATAACCACTTTTTTACATAAAACATTGCAAATCTCTTAATAATCACTTCCCACACATCACATACATGAATTGAGACTTATTCATATCATTCACTACCTCATTTGAGGTCAATTGTCAAGAATCACCTATTCAGTTCTTTTTAACCAAATTTTTTTTATAAGTAACTCCATAGGCCATTTTCATTCCAAAATATATCCAAAACTCAAACTAATATTTCACATCCATTACAATACACTTAGTAACTATCTTAGGCCATTCATATTGATTATAGATATACTTTTTCACAAATTTACCATTTCAGTTCTTTTGAACCAAATTTTCTTCGAATTTTCTACTATAAATGACTCCACATTCCAATTCCATTCAAAATTATACCCAAGTCTTAGACCAAGATTCCCCACATATCATAATACCTATGATAATTATATTAGTCATTCATATAGATCATAATCGTGTCTTTGCTCAATTTCATTGTTTTAGTTCTTTTCACATAACCTTCAACTTAATAGTTCAAAATCCCAAAATTATCTCAAAATTTTGATTCAATATCTTATACATATCACATTATATATAATAATTATGCTACATTGGTTATTCAAGTCATATATATGACTTTACTTAAAATCACCACTTAAGTTCTTTTTCACTCAAAACTACTAATGAAGTCATTCTCTTTATTTAATTCATTTTTCCATAATAAATTTCTTTATAAATCACTCTTCATCACCTTAATTCCTCGTTATGCTAAAATACAAAAAATTCTCCTCATTTTCAACATCCATTAAAACCCAAGGTGTTATAAGGGGCGTCTTCCGAAGCTTCTCCTACCTCAGACTTAAGTACGGGCGGAGGAGGACGAGAGAGATGAGATGAGAGGTGATAAAGAGAGAGAGAGAGAGAGGGGCTATCTGGATATCATACAGTTGCTAAGAGAGAGGGAATCTTCGGATAGGCTGCGAAAGACTAGAGAGACGAGATAGGTGCTTGGAATCGATGATACTATTGCCAAATCGATGAAGCTTCACCACTACCTAGGACGGGAAGCACCCTTCTTTTGTAGGGGAGAGATGAGAGAGACGAGATGGAATTGCCAATGGTGTTGCCAGCGAAAGAGACAAGAGATTGGAGCTTCTTCTTTCACAAGTTACTAGAAGCCAGAAATGGATGAGCTGCGATTCTTTGGTAGGGGATGGGATGTGCAAAGAAGCAAGTCCCCTTTCCCTCTCTCTCCATTTCACATGCATCGAGTGTGCAACCAACTGATTGAACGAACGGCTGTGATCTTCGGTGCCTATCCTGAATGATTGGATGACCCGGTTGCTCCCAGGGGGGTTAACAACCGAGTGTTTTGAAATGCCCCTATATATATATATATTAAATTGGGTCAGGTTAAATTTGGGTTGCTGAAACCCCACCTCACACCAACCCTAGTTTTGAAATTGAGTCACGTTCAACCTTATTTGTATAACTTGAGTTCCATAATTCTGAACCTAAACCAACCCATTTTTGAGTTAGGTTAGTTGGGTTCAGGTTGAACTGGACCCTAATTACTCCCCTGCTTACAAGCTTATACTAATCTATTTGACTTTGCATAATGCTCAACTCTCAACCTAAGATGTTATGCTGATGGAATGGTTTTCTAGGCTCACCCTAAATTTTAAATAGGAATGACTATCAGCTTTAATAATTAGTTTGATAATTTAAGAAAAAAAATGATGTGAAAAAGAAAGAAAACAAAGAGAATGATGTGATATGATAGAAAATAATGATTAAAAGGTTTTTTGTATAAAAAATATAGAATAATAATTAAAAATATAGATAATAATGGAGAAAAAAATAGTTGTTAGGTAACTAAAATATCAAACCATATCGAAAAGATTGAAAAGAGACGAAAAAAGGTAAAAACGTTTTGGACCTTTTTCCTTCGTTACTAAAGGCACCCTAAAAGAAAAAAGAAAAAAGAAAAAAAAAACGCTCAGCTCACACTACAACTGATCATTACTACATACACGGCTGACAATGTTGTGCATGTCCCAGCTACTTCATGCGTATGATCCAAGGATTGAGACAAACACAGCGGTAAGCCCTATTTCCGGGGCCCTTAAAAGATTTTGCTTTCGTGTCTGCCACTATAGCCATAGCTCACGTTGATTTTGGGTGATGAGATTTCATTCACATGTCATGATGTGTCCATGACCAAATGGTCTGTTTTGGACTTCGTTCCGTGCCAACTTGCAGTCCAACGACATTGCCAATCCAACCATCCCAGCCATACAGCGGATTGCAGGAGCTTAACCCAGAGTCCAAAAGTGCATTATATTCATTTGGGTGGTGCGTTTTGGATGAAAGCTGTAATTGAAAAGGGATTTATATGGCGCGCCTTTTTCTCTAGTGATATTATAATAGTTTTAAATAATTATATTATATTTTATTTTTCATAAAAAAAAAGTCTACCTTACTGCCATAATTTCTAAATTGGTGTTACAAAACCCACCAATGGGCGTTTTCTATGGTAGGGGATTTCGGATGTTAGGTCAGCCATGCATGATTAAACATTAAATCCTGAAGCTGGTAAGCCTAAAGCGTGAGCAGCTGCACGGATAGATTTATCACGTGGGTCCAGTCGCGATCTTTTATAGACAATTTGAAGGGGTTGAATGGATACTGTCATTTCCTGTTCCGGCAGCCTGTCGCACTTGTAGTACTGATTCATTAAAAAAAGGCGTGTGATGTATCATGATGGTATGGCCCGCCCTGGGAATAAATTGGTTGTTGGTGGTCCACCTCTGCAAATGTATTCGTTTAGGGCTCGTTTAGATACACCACTCGAAGCCAAGGAACGACGGTCACCCCTTCAGCGTCTAACATTATAATTACCTTTAGCCATCTTTTTTTCCATCATTCCCAGTATTTCCACTTTTCAGTCATTATTTTTTTTCTTTTTTACAAAAAAATATTTATTTTATCTCTATTTTATCTCTATTTATTAGCATCGTCCAAATACACTCACAAGATGCGTTTGTTCTGGGGTAAAAGAGACATAAAAGTACCCTTATGTGGTAAAAAAGAGGCCAAACCCTCTTCTTTTCTAGTTTAGACATCCATGAGACATTTAATTATTTTATAATCAATTATTATTATTATTATTTATTTTAAAAAAGTCTTTTTATTTCTTACTAATTTACTTTATCGATAGCATCATTCTCTGTACATCATCAACTCTCCTTCTATATCTGTTTTATTTTTCCTTTTTTTATGTTTATTTTATTTCAACCTAGTGTTGTCAAAACCGAACTGGACCAACCATTTAAACTACTCCAACTAGGGACTGATCAACTAACATTAATTTAATAAATTATTTTAAATTTTAATATTTTTAATTTAATAGATGCATGTATTATGTAGTGAAATTTGATGGTAAAAAGATTTACTCATTTAAATTAAGATCTATAGGTAAAATTTTGAAAATTTTATTATATTATTTTTAAAAACTAAATTGAAAAGATCTTTATTATAAATTTACTTAAAATTTTCTATTATATTCTTTTTGAAAAATAAATTGAATCGGTAAATTCAGTTGGACCAAATGCTCGAAACCAGTCTGAACCGGTTTGGTTCTAATAACATCGTCTTAAGCCAAACCGGCTCTTCACAAACAGGTTGGTGGGGAACAGAGGAGTCTGCTTAGTACACAAGAAAGGGTTGTGCAATCGAGACCATTAGCAGACTGCCTCTGTTCTCTCTATTCTCCAATGGTGCCTATCTCCAGGATCACCTAAATTATACGACCATAACCTTTATATTTAAGTGCATATGTAGGTAAGAGAGAAAACCATGACTGATTCACAAATCAGGCTGAAAATCCCATCCTGAATAGATTGCCTGGCGTGTATTTTCTTTTTTTTAAAAAAAAGTCCAGCAATGGGCAAGATTGATCATTCATGGTCGTCCATGATAATTCCTTAAAATCTGGTTATCATGCATGCCTTGCACGCCCCTTTCCTCTCCTTAAAATCCGGCCTGTCCCAAACACACACCGCGTCCAACTTTTGGGATGGCAAAATCTTTCAGATTGCGCGTGGGGCGCACCCTGCTTTCATTTTAACATGAACTCTAAAATCCCTTAAAAACATTTACGCAAGCAAGCCAACCCGCACAAAATCAGGCGCAGCGCACGTGCCAAGGGATGGGCCCCACTTGAACGGAATGAATATATTTGGGGAATCTTGTCTTATGTTTGAGGATAGCAAGGCATTAAAATATGGCGCGAGGGATGGCATGCCAACTGTGGCAAACCTTTTTTTGGACTTTTCGCCAACGGATCAACTGTTTGGTGATTTTAGGCTTTAGCCCGTGATTCTGATTGGCGCGCCCCTTCATTCTTCCTTATTTTCAACACAATGCAAAAGTGCAAAAATAAAACAGGGCCCTTGTCAAAAATTCAGCTTCCAGATTAGCAATTAGCAAATTTATATGACTGATGGGAGGCTATCAATCACTCCGAAAAGGTGCACCTGCAAATGAAAGCAGGCAACTAACGTAGCTATGGTTGGTGCTGGCTGGTGAGGCTTAGCGACCTTTGAGCGAAGACAAGGGCCACCGAATTTCATAACACAGCAACCCACCTTCGTATGGTTGGAAGACTACTGCCTTTTTCCTTATTTTAATAACTTTATTCATAAGCAAACTTTTGGAAAATTTTCAAGTCTATTATTTTAGATATCAGAGGTTAGACGGCCTAGATTTGCATGCATGTCTGCCATGCTATGGTGGATGAGTTGTCATCATCTGTTGGGTTGTTGCCAAATGCTATTTAATGCATGATCATGGCCGTGCATTATTTAGACCTTGTGGTGTGGAACCCAGTCAGGAAGTTGAGATTTGATACAGCAAATGTGATCTCGAGCTATTATGCGGGGTGTATAACTTTGGGATTTGGAAAAAAATGCCAGGTTGGCGAGCGTTTGGTGGTCCAAAAATAGGTAAAATGCAGCGCGCGTACTCGTATCTTCTACGGTTTTGGTTCATGAGTCAGTAAATGATCCTGCATCATCTTAACTGTGTATTTATTATACGGTGGTTGGACCCAAGTATAATGCATCCTTTTAATTTCACAAGGGGCCCATTGTTCCTAATCCAAACCATATGTATTTTGCACTCCACCGTGAAAGATCCTTGTAATGGAAATTTTCCAAAATTTTTAAAAAGGTTGCATTTGCACGAAAGCAATTCTATTATTATTATTATTATTTTATCGTGGGTGTCTTTTATACAAATTAAAATTTTATTTATTTAATTTCTACTTTTCCCTTAATTTGCGTTGTTAATGACACAAGAACTTCAAAACTTCTTATCAATCAACCAATCTAAAGAGCAGGTGGGTTTGTTCGTTAATGAAAATTTAGCAAAGAATTTTGAAATGGTCCCATTTCAAGGACGGGATGAATAAACTTTCAAGAGAAAAGCACATTAAGAAGACAACGCATAGGGAACGATACAATGATGAGCTTCTCCTAACGTCCCTTCCAAAACACGTCCGCATGCCTTTCCACATTCATTTGTGCAAAAGGATTAGCCGGTCTTGGATCTATCTACAAGGAACAAATGCTTTGAGAGGCACCCCACAACCCACCCTTTTCAGTCATAGGGGATTGGATGGTTAGCAAACAAAACGCTCGATGATAATTAATCGCCGACGCTGCAAGATTGATTGACAGGAACTGAGTCTTTGCTTATTAACAAATTTTAAGAATCAGAACAGTGAATTTTCACGACTCTTTTTTTTTTTTTGACAGACTGACCAATCCCATGGAAACTTTGACCGTGGAATGCACACGATGACCGGAAAGTTGATAATTTTCTATTTATTAAGATGCCAAGGAAAACATCTAGTCTAGGATCCTATATTTGGGTCCAATCACTGTCAGAAGCACAACTTATTGCCGCTGAGTCGAGTTGGGCCTGATCTGGCAAGACTCGCACCCAATCAACTGCCTCACATAGGAGCCGTTGTAAATTCATCAGTGTTCCGTTTATAATTATATATATATATATATAATTATCACAGAAAGTATAATAAAAATAATTTTAGGGGGTCCTAGTTTATAGAAGAAGTTTATTAAGTTTTATTTCACTTGAAAATTAAATTTTTTTATCTCACAATTATGCAGCGTGATAGTTATTTAATCTAATATAGGAATTTTTGTTTCACATAGCAGCATTTTTACTATAATTTTGGTGAAAATATTTGAGGCTTTGGTTAATGGATTTATAAATTCCATTTATTGCATTTGATATTATTTATGTAGAGATTGTAAAATTATATTATTTGGAGACTTGGGTGAGCCACAGATTTATCTCAATTGAAAAATAATATGTATCCATCAAAGTTTTCTAACTATTTGTAGCTTTATAAATTTATCATCTACAGCCTCAAATGAAACCACTACAAGAAAAACATTATATTTTGGCTGCACTAAGTTACAGAACGGCTACATATACTCTTTTTCAATCAACAAAATCGCCTGCTCATTGGTTGCATATGCTTTGTTGCATATGAGCAAATGTTTCCTTTTTGTTGGCTGCAAAAGAGTATATGCAAACAACAAAAAAATGGTCGCATATCTCTTTTGCAGTCATTTTTTTGTAGCTACATCTACCTGTATGCAACCAGTTTTTGTTGGCTGCATATTTTTCCGCTAGCTGCATATAGGTGGTTGCATCTACTTTATGTTGGTGGCATGTACTTATATGCGGCCGTGTCTGGTGGCTGTATATAGTTATATGTAGTCGTTTTGTTGGTTGCATTTAGTTTGTATACCAAAACATTTTACATAGCTAAATCCACTTAATAAATGTAGCCCTTATGATGCTCTCTATGTTTATATTCAACCATAATTTAAATGTCAAATAGTAGTAACAAGTGTACATAATTCATAGCTTCAATCCATTATGTATATATATATATATATATAATAATGAGGGTCACTCACATGCTTTGGTCTCTCATGAAAAGTTGAATGAGATAACCATTGAATGAAAGCTTTGACACTTTTTTATTTGGTACATTCATGAAACCCAAAAACCAACTTATTTTGTCAAATCATTTTAATATTCAACAATGCAATGCCATGGATTTTACTTTGATAAATCCAAATAAGCACTATCAATTAGACTGGAAGGAATGCTTCGACATAACTTTGAGAATTGCTTGGGGACTTCTTTATCTTCACCAAGATTCAAGGCTACGAATAATTCATAGAGGCCAAAAAACAAACACTTAAATTTAATAAATTATGTAAAGATGGAATAGTCAGTTGTGTTAGAGAACAAACCTCACAAATTTCTAGCATAGGCATGTCTGGCAGAAATTCATTTCCAACAAAGAAACACATGAAGATGAAATTATCCATAATGCATTCAAGGACAATGTCAAAACCAAGATTAGGGATTCGAAATTCATATTCCAAGTACTCTCGAAGAATCCAAATATTTATAAATTGCAAAAAACAGACTCAAAGAATTACTAAAAAGTACTATAGAAATCAAATGCATTGAGAATTACCATCACTACAGTAGTTATGAAATAAAGGCTTTTTGGCAATAGCAGCATTTTCATTTTCTCATCAAACTCTCTAGATTCTCTTTGGCTTTCCTTCACAGTTAGCTACTAAATGACCTATCTAGTCACATAATAAGCATTTATCTTGTTGTCCATGTGTGAACACAACCTGAGACATCATATTCGTAAAATAAGTAGTTTAAATGGAGATAGAGTAATAGAGTAATAGTCGGAAAGTGCAAAGCCTCTACATCACCCGCATAATGTTTATTTTTTAGCATTAGTATATGCAAGTCAAAAGGCTTTGAGAGGAGTTATGGAAGCCCCATGGTAGACTTGGTTTTTTTCTGTAATCCACAATGATAGACTATATCGAAGAAAAGTCCCATATTAGATGTGACTACCAATACTGGGGCATTCTTCTAAAAGTTGTCATATGAGATATTGTAAGAAATTTTTTCTACTAGACATATCAGAAGGGATAGAATTTCTTTGCTTTATGAGATCTTTGGGGGCATGGTCTATCATAAGTTATCAAGCATAATTAAATAAGCAGAGTATGCTAGAAAGCCTCAAATGAAACCCAAATATAACTTTGTAACTATAAACCTAGTGAAATGCACAAGGTACACTAGCCATGCAAACAGAGGCATTTTTAGGCTTTTGCCACAGGAAAATTATAAAAACCAAAGACATTGATGAAAATTTGATTAGTTGTCATCACTTGCAGAACAAAACATCTAAAGAAGATGTCAAGTTGGAGTTACCAACATTTTAAGTCATTCAACAACATCAAGTCACCTCCAACAAGATCATGCTCCATATACTCGAATACAAGGTACAAGCTGTTTGACATATGTGGTGCTATTAAACCTTCAAGCTTCACAACATTTGAGTGGTTTAGTTGACATAGAACATGAATCTCTTTTATCATAAAACAGAAACTTTTTGGATCCAGATTGACAAATTGCACCTTCTTCAATGCAACAATTTTGTCAGTTTCATCACACCCCTTTTTCTATGAAAATAGTTGACATCTATTTTCCATAGGCAATGTCAAATAGTGATTGGGCAGCTGGAAGGAATTAGATACTTGTAGGAATCCCAAGTACCTTAGATCCACAACCAAACCCCTCCAATATGCCAAGCTTCAATTGGTAGGGTGCCTTCTATCCCTAAAAGCCCAAGACAACAGCTTTGACAATGATGTGATTGCATTAAAAAGAATATGAAATAGTTAGAATACATGCTTAAAAATGTAGCAGTGAGTTACAAGATTATGCAATCTTGGAATGGTGGCAGACCCCACTTTTAAGGTTGTAGATCAAGCAGAGAATTTATCACTTCATTAGCTAATCCATACAAAGTAGTTTGTTTTGGAAGTGATGGCACTGCAACTACTCCCATTCCTGCAGCCTTACTAGCCATAACACTAGGCTTGACACAGGTTGTAGAATGCTCATATATATACCAAAAATGACAATCTACCTTCATGGTTACCATAAATTTAGGATAGGATTGAATCACCATTAAAGAGAGCATAGAAATAAGGTGGAGATTAAAATATATAATGGTTAGTGGATATTTGTGTTAATGTTTGAAGGACTTGAGAATCATATGTAGCTTATTTATGTCAGTAGCTTAATGAGAGGAGATGTTACTGGAAATATGGCTGATAAGCCCAATTACTGGTACCAGAAGAGTGGTAAAGAGCATAAATTACAAATGTTATTGAAGTGGATTAAAAAGCAATGTTGGATGACTAGATACAAATACTGGTGATTTGTGTATAGGGCTGAAGGAAAATCTGAACAAAATCCGTTATCCCTTCCGTCATTTCCTCACTTATAGTACTAATATACCCACTTGTTTGGGTTGTTAAGTCTAATTCTCTTACTTAGCTTGATTTTGATGATGAATGTAATTAACCAGTTAAGTTTTAATGATGAACAAACACATAAGTGAAGAGTTAAGCTACTAACTATTTACTTTCCAAGTGATGCAGCATTAATATGTTAAAAAGAATTAAGGAAAGTATTTAGCTTAAAGTGTATATCAAGTCTTCATAGAAATCATTCAGAAATATTCAAAAAAATGAAAGGTGTGAAGATTACGATCATCAGAAGCACTCAAAAATGAATACGAAGCAATTATAAAAGAAGTTTCTGCAATAAGAAATATCTCGTAGGTTATTTAGAACCTCGTCAGAAGCTAAGGAGCAACTATGAACGCCAACAGAAGCAGCTCAGAAACTCTCAAAATTACCTTAGAAGTGAGATGGCCTAAGAAGAATGGTGTTTCTGAAATCAGACGTTCACAAGTAAGAACTTCTAAGAAGGTTCAAAAATTAATCAGAAGTTTCTCAGAAGCTAATCAGAAAAATTATCCTATGTTCAAAAGAATCCTAGAAGAAATATCAAGTGTTCAGAAATTACTCAGAAGAAACACAGAAGTGTTTCAGAACCAAATCAGAAACAAAATAGGAAACTCAGAGACCAGAAGCATAACAAAAGCTTTCTCTGAATCAAAGAATTACGACAAAAGCAAAATAAAAGAAATTTAGCCTACAAAAGTAGCTCATAACTTTTTCACTCACACAGAAGTTTTGAAGAAGTTCTGGTTCGCACAGAACTTCTACACGTCAAAAATCACCTCTACATACTCTACTCAGAACTTCTGATTATATTGATATAGAAGTTCTGTTAAACTTCTGTTCCAAATAGAAGCAATGTAGAAGTATTATCCTGACAAATAGAATCAAGCTAGAAGAGAAGTTCGATTACACAGAACTATGACAGAAGAAATTTTGAAAACGTCAGAAACAGAGTAGAAGCACTGTTACGCTACATAGAACTAAGCTAGAAGATTCTTCAGCAGCATAAAGGCATTATAACTCTACACAGAACCATGTCAGAAGAATTCTTGAATTGACAGAAGTAATGTGGAAGCATCACGAGGAGCATAGAAGTATGCAGAAGCATTGCAAAAAATAGTTTTTGCAATCAGAAATTCAACAGAAGAACTTCATAGTCATTTCTGAGGTAGCTCAGAAGCATGGCCAAGTCTCCAAAAACACTTTAGAAGTAGAATGCTCTACTTCACAAATAGTTTCTCAAATAAGAAGTTCATAAGAAGAATTTCAGAGATGATCAACAATGATGAACCCCATAAGTTCAGAAGACATTTTTGAACTCAGAAGTTTATCAAATGCAATCAGAAATTAATCAAGAGGGATCATAAACCTATTAGATGCATTCTCAAAGCCTTTAGAAGAAAATCAGAATGAAGTTAAAAGAATCTAGAATGTTATCAAAAGTAGAATACTCTATTTTTGATACAGCCTATGTTATCATAAGTAAAATCAAAAGCTTGGAAGCCAAGTTTAATCAAAAGTAAAACCCATTAATTAGAAGTCTTTTAGAAGCAGAAATATGATCATTGAAACTATCAGAAAAGAAATTAGTCCTTTAGAAGTTCTTCTAAAGATCTTCAAAAGTTTTGTCATTAATACACAATGGTAACTAACAGGTAGGTAAGCTCCAGAAGTTCTATATGACTTACCACAGAAGTTCTGAGGATAGGCAGCATTTCAAAACTAGACAGAAAATGATCGAAAGAAGGAGAAAATGATAAGGGTTCAGGTTCTCTTTTTCAAATAGTCAAAAGGTTGCTTAAAACAATCATAGACAGCTAGACATCTTCCTCGGCTTATAAAAGAAAGATTCAAACATTTGAGAAGCAAGGTTTTTAGAAATCAAAAATATTTACTCAAGCATTTACAAAGGCTTCCTACTTTTCTTCCATGAAATAAACTCTCTTGAGCTACACTCTGGCAAGCATTCAAAGCATCATTTCAATAATACTCAAAGTCTAACATCTCTTATTTTTATTACTATATTTATTGTGTTTTCATTGCTAAATTTCATCCAATCTGCCTTTCAAGAGGCATTCATTTTGTACACCATTATTTATTATTTTCTTACATAATTTGTGGGTAAGCTTTGAAAACCAACTTGTATAAGTTTGTTGGTGAGCTTGGAAAACCAACCTATATAAGTTGGTTGGCAGGCTTGGAAAACTAACAAGTGTTAGTGGAACCTGAGTTTAGCAAGAGAGGCTAATTCAGAGAAGTGGAGTAGGTACTAGGTTAAGGGCCAAACCACTATAAAATCATTGTCTTAGTGTTGTGTGATCTTTCCTATTTTATTTAAGCAATATCCATTAAACTTGGTCAAAACTTTTAAAAGCTCAATTCACCCCCTCTCTTGAGCCACAATTAGATAAGTGACAAATAATTGATATTAGAGTAGACTTAACTTATTAGTTCTTATACACCAGTTTATATAACTTATGAAGAGAACCTTATGGCCAGCTATTTTCACAACACTTCTGCTGAGAGTCAGTTCACTTCTAGACCCCCATTATTTGATGGCCCAAACTATGGGTATTGGAAGATGAGGATGAATTTTTTTTTTATTACTACAGATTACAACTATGGAAAATAATTAAAGATGGAATGTGTGTCCTAAATAAAGAAGATGCATATACTGCTGAGGATATTCAAGTAGTTGAAAAAGATGCCAAGGCAAAGAACTGTCTTTACTGCACCTTTACTCCCTCTAAGTTTGAAAAGATTTCCTCTTATGATACTACCAAAGAAATCTAGGACAAATCAAGAGAAGAGAAAGAGACTAAGATTTCCTCTTGTACATGAAGGAATGAATCAAGTGAAAAAGAATAAGATAAATCTTCTTATGCGGGAATATGAATCTTTCAGCATGAAAGAGATAGAGTCAATATCAGACATGTTTCAAGGTTCCAAAAGATTAAAATGGGCTAAAGAATCTAGGTGAGAAGTATGAATAGCCCAAGATAGTGAAGACGATACTAAGATCATTATCAAAGCAATGGATGTCTAAGGTTACAACTATCTAGGAAGCATAGAACTTGGACAAAATGAACTTAAAAGAGCTCATGGTTCTCTCATGACCCATAAAATATTGATAAAATAGAAAGATGTAGAAGATCCTAAGGGAAAGAAGACAATCGCCCTTAGAGCTAAATCAGAAACTGATAAAAGTGGAGATGATGATGAGAAGATGGTAATGATCACACGAAGATTCAAGTCCATGTTGAAGAAGAAGTTATTCAGGAGTAGTTCAAGAAAGGACCCAAGAAGAAAAGACAAATATAAAGAGTCTCCCACATGCTATAATTGCGGGAAGATTGGGCATATAAAGTTTGATTGTCCTAAACTTGACAAGAAGTAAAGTGATCAGCAAAATAAGAGGTACAACTCTTACTTTGACAAGAAGAATAACAATAGCAACAATAGAACCAACAAAAAATTCTAGAAGAAAAAGAATGCTCTAATGGCATGGGAAATGTTAGAGAACATGATAAATGAAAGTGAAAGTGAAGACAATGAAGAACATGAAGCACAAATTAGTCAGCACTCACCAAAAAGAGATGATCAAAATAAATTACACATTGGAATTAGCTTCATGGTTATACATGAAGAAGAGGTAAACTCTAACGCTGAAACTCCAAATCATAAGGAGATGTTAGATGAAATAAGTACAAGAAGACTAAAAACGAGCTTAAGAAAATTACTATTGAATGCTCTAAATTAAAGGAGGAAAACTCCAAGTTCAAGAGCAATCAAGACACCATCAATGAACTTGAGCAAGTCAAGGATAAAAACAAGGCCCTAAAAAAGACCTTGACTTACACCTTATTGAGAATGAAACCTAAGAAGAAAGGTGGACTGAATCAAAATAGGAAACAAAGTAATGTTTATGGAAGAAAACAAGGACCCAAGCAGACCATGTTCTGGGTTAAAGTAAAATCAACTTAGAGTCCATCTGCTAGATTAGTGGCACTTAAGAAGAAATGAGTACCAAAGTTTTCTACCACTAACCCACCTAGACTCATTGTCAAATGGGTACTAAAATTTAAAACTTAATCTTGTCTATGTAGGTGTGCTTGAGAGCCATAAGGAGCAATACATAGTACATCAATAATGGTTGCTTAAGGCACATGACAGGGAATAGGGAACTTTTCATAGAGCTGAAAGTGAAATTTGGTGGGATAGTGACCTTTGGGGACAATGGAAAGGGTATAGTAGTTCGGAATTGGCCAATCACCATTTACCATAATTTCAGATGTATTTTTTGTGGAAGGATTAAAGCACAATCTTCTTAGTGTTAGTCAGTTTTGTGACAAAGGCTATAAATTTGTCTTTGAATCTCAATTTTTTTCAATTCTAGATAAGTCTCATTCAGTTATTGTACTTGAAAGAAGTCATGAAAATGTATATTTGGTTGAGCTTTCTGATATCCAAGCTAAGTGTCTTGTTGCTAATGACAATGAATCAATGTTGTGGAATAAAAGACTAGGACATGCCAACAAGAAACTGATTGAAAGATTATATAATAAGGATCTTATTGTTGGCTTACCAAACTTAAATTTGACAAAAAACAGTTGTGTGATGCTTGTTTGAAAGGTAAGCAAGTTAACAAATAGTTCAAATCTAACAAAGAAGTATATACAATAAAACCCTTCAATTGCCACATATGGGTCTAGTTGGACCAATAAGAATTAGAGGTTTTGAAGGGAAACATTATGCATATGTCATTGTGGATGACTATAGTTGATTCACCTGGGTAATGTTTCTAGCATTCAAAGATAAAGTTTTTTCATTCTTTGAAATATTTACTAAGCATGTGCAGAATGAACCAAGCTCCCATATTTTTACCATAAGGAGTGATCATGGTGAAGAGTTTAAAAACCATAGGTTCACAAATTTCTGTGAAAGAAATAGAATCTTTCAAACTTTCTGTACACCAAGAACACCCTAGCAAAATGGAGTAGTAGAGAGGAAAAACAAATCCTTGCAAGAAAGGGCAAAGACTATGTTGAGTGAATATGATCTACCATAGTACTTTTAGGCTAAAGTAATTAACACAGTATGCTACATCATCAATAAAATTTTTACTAGACCCATACTCAACAAGACTCCATTTGAATTATTTTATGGTAAGAAACAAAATGTCTCTTATTTCCACACATTTGGTTGTAAATGTTTCATTCTTAAGAATGGCAAGGAAACCTTGGAAAATTTGATAGCAGATCTAATCAAAGAATATTTCTTGGCTATTTTATTGTTAGTAAGGCATTTAGAGTGTACAACATGAGACTTAAGATTGTACAGGAATCTATCCATATTAAATTTGATGAACATACTAACTCTATGAAGAGAACAAGTGATTTTGATGATGAGTTAGAAAACCTCACAACAAATGTGGAGAAAACAAAACTATAAGACAAACAAGATGAAGCTCCACAATCAGAGACATCAATGGATGAAGCTGAACCATCTACAACAGAGGTAAATGAGGAAGGTAACTCATCTCTTCCTAAAGATTGGAGATTCATGCATGCTCATTCTGAAAACTAGGTAATTAGTGATGTGTATGATAGAGTTAGAACTAGATCATCTTATCAACAAATATATGACAATTTTGCTTTTATTTCTTAACTAGAGCCAACATGCATTGACCAAGCTTTGGAAGATGAAAACTGAATTTTAGCTATGCAAGAAGAATTAGACAAATTTAAAAGAAATGATGTGTGGACTATTATTCCAAGACTAGACCACCAATCTATTATAGGAACTAAATGGGTCTTTAGGAATAAATTGGATGAATTAGGAATTATAGTAAGAAATAAGGCAAGATTAGTAGCAAAAGGGTATTGTTAAGAAGAAGGTATTGACTTTAAAAAATAATATGCCCTGGTTGCTAGGATTGAAGCTATTAGAATGCTTCTTGCATTTGCATCCTATATGAATTTCAAATTATATTAGATAGATGTGAAAGTGCATTCTTAAATGGGTTCATTAACAAAGAGATTTATGTGTAACAACCCCCTGGGTTTGAAGATCCCAATAGTCTAAGTCATGTCTTCAGACTCAAGAAAGCTCTCTATGGTTTGAAACAAGCTCCTAGAGCATGGTATGAGAGATTAAGCAAACTCCTAATTAAGAAAGGTTTCTCAAGGGGTAAAGTTAATACCACTCTCTTCATTAAGCATGCTATGGATAATATCATTATAGTTCAGATTTATGTTGATTAAATAGTATTTAGTGCAACTAATGAAAATTTTTGCCAAGAATTCTCCAAGACAATGCAGGGCAAATTCGAAATGAGCTTGATGGGAGAACTTAACTTCTTTCTGAGACTATAAGTCAAGCAAATGAAAGAAGAAATTTTCATCCACCAAGAAAAATACACAAAAGAACTACTGAAGACATTCAACATTGAAGCTGGCAAAAGATATGGAATACCAATAAGCACATCAATAAAGATGAACAAGGATGAAAGAGGTAATAAAGATGAACAAGGATGAAAGAGGTAAATCTGTCTGCCATAAACTTTATAGGAGTATGATAGGAACTCTATTATACTTAACTGCTAGTAGGCTAGACATAATGTTTAGTGTCTGCATGTGTGCTAGATTCCAGTCAGATCCTAAAGAGACATCTCATTGCTATAAAAAGAATACATAGATACCGTTTAGACACTCTAAACCTTTGTTTGTGGTATCCTAAAGGCTCAAATTTTGAATTAATTAGGTATTCAGATGCAAACTTTGCTGGATATAAGGTAGATAGAAAGAGTACTTCAGGAACTTATCAGTTTCTTGGAAGTATGGTTATATTATGGTTCTCCAAGAAACAAACATTTGTTGCATTATCAACTGCCAAGGCTGAATATATAGCTATAGGTAGCTGTTGTGCTTAGATTTTATGGATGAAACAACAATTATGTAATGTTGGTTTGAAATATATAGATATACCTATCGGATGTGATAATATTAGTTTCGTAAGTCTGACAAAGAATCTAGTTTTGTATTCCAGAACTAAGCATATAGAGATTAGGCATCATTTTATTAGAGATCATGGGCAAAATCATGATGTCTGCTTACAATTTGTACCAACTGAAGATCAATTAGCAGATATTTTCACAAAACCACTTCGAGAAGACAGATTTTGCAAAATTAGAACGGAACTAGGCATATTAGATCCATTGGCATAAAGTGCATATTGCATAATCTAATTACTTTGTAATGTTAATACTTACATGATTATGATGATTAGAATTATGCATGTAAATAATTTATTTTAAGTTTGACAAAATCATTACTGCACTTAAAAACATTTTCTTTTCTTAGAACTTTTGACGCTCACACACACATGTATTAAATTGGTATAAAACTCCTCAGAACTATGGATTTTTAATTATTCCCTTTAGCTTTTTGGATTATGACAAAAAGGGAGAGAAATATTAGAGTAATTAATGAGAGAAATAGGAGAAATTTCAGAGTAACTTAGGGAGAAATATCATAGTAGAAAAATCGAGGGAAGAAATACTAGAAGAATTTAGTATACCTATTTAAGGGGAGCTACACTAAGTAAATAGAAGCACTACATATTAGACATGCATTTATTAAATATGCATGTAGATCCCATGAATTTGTTCATTCTATATTTTATGAAAGGTTCATCACTCAAATGTTTTATCATCATCAAAAAGGGAGAGAATGTTAAGTCTAATTCTCCTACTTAGCTTGATTTCAATGATAAATGTAATTAACTAGTTAAGTTTTGATGCTGAACAAACACATGAGTGAAGAGTTAAGCTACTTACTATTTACTTTTCAAGTGATGTACCATTAATATGTTAAAAATAATTAAAAAAAGTATTTAACTTAAAGTGTATATCAAGTCTTCACAGTAATCATTTAGAAATATTCAGAAGAATGCAAGGCATTAAGACTACGATCATCAGAAGCACTCAGAAGTGAATATGAAGGAAATTCAGAAGAAGTTTCTGCAATAAAAAGTATCCTAGAGGTTATTTAGAACCTCGTCAGAAGCCAAGGAGCAACTATGAACGCCAACAGAAGTGGTGGTGCTGTCGTGGGCACCCAAATTTAGAACCTTGCTCCAATCTAATTTTCTGTAGTAGTGTGAGTAAG